>JASANV010001550.1:0-138741 GCA_030849715.1 Trypanosoma mega | reverse complement strand
CTCACATGACTTGAGTGTCTCCAAAGCAACGGAACGACATGCCAAGAGAAGAAAAGAAAGCAACACGTGATAAATGCTGTACCTGTTCATATTCACAAATGTGTATTAGTAAAATCTAGGCAATAAAAAGATGAAAAGAGTTAAGAAATCGTATTGAATAAAAAAAGAAAAACTAATTTAAAAAAATGAATTACGTTCAATAGAACTTCAATATATATTCAAAAAATCGGCGTATTGTATGTGATCGAAAGATAAAGAAGTGCAAAAAATGAAATAAATGATAATAAAAGCATATATAAACAGAATAAAGTAAAAAATGTGATTTTTACATAACTTATTAAATATAAATAACAAAAAAGGAACGTGAATGCAAACATTTGATGATACATAGAAACGATAAACAATTCAAGTGATGCATTTGTCATTTTATATATGTTGTGAAGTATTGCACTCAATAAGTATGTCAAAGAAAAAAGAAGAACTAATTCAATTAAAGTAAATAAACTTTTTCAAAAATAATTCTAATAGAAATGAAAAAAAGAGGGATGAATCTGTAATATTAATAGAATCATACGCATAAAATAATTTTCCAAAAGCTTATTTTTTCGCACACTCAACAGATTGCACAGATTCTTCTTACCACATAAAGATTATGTACTTTTAAACCACACAAAAGAAATAATTCTAATTTTTTTACGTTTAAATCTGGGAAAGTTAGGCATTTATTATGGTATAGCACAAAAGGTGCTCATCAATTTGTGAAAAATAATTCCTAAGGCATCATTATATGTTTAAAAAAAGAAAAAAAGATTATTGCAAAATACCGTACAAAAAATGATGTAATTCAATAAAAACAAACGAAAAAGAATATTTTTATATTGAAAGCACTAATAATCATGAATGTGTATAAAAACAAACATATATGTCCAGTAAAGCATATTGTTTCTTTTTGATATACAAAAATAAGTGCCAACTAGCCTTGGCGAACTTAAATAAGGTTGTACTCCTCAAACTCAAGTTTATCTCCTATCTGCTTACACAAGAAAACAATTTTGTTCACTTTCCACACATGATTTCGCTATTTTTTGTGTAAAGTTACACAAAGAAAATTTTAAAAAAATAATAGAAGAAAAGTGATGAGAAGTGAAACTGTATTTAAACGTTAAAAGAAGCATCATGTTTTGACAGAATCAGATCTTAACAAACCAATATCATTGTTACATAAATATTCATAGCAAAATTTTTATAAGTTTTCATCACTTAAATAAATAAAGATTCATTTAGTATATTTTTAGTGAATTTCCACAACTTTAGAGAATTAGAACAGAAGGAGTCATATTTTAGACAGTAGTGTGTTTACATATTTTTTATTCCCATTCGTTCTGTTTTATCTTTTTTACATTTAAATTGTATGCTTAAGCAAATGAAAAATATTTTCAGTTCAATAGATTTATTTTTTTTCCTATTATACTTGTCCTTGAAATGTGCGTATTATATTATTCATTTCACTTATCAACCTGGCTAAAGCACAACATCAATAAGTAAAGGAAGGAAAAAAAAAGATAAAAAAATGTATTAAATCTATCACACAGGGGATTATATTAAAACATTTCTGTTCACTCTAAGAGCGCATTTGACGTGATAATTGCAAAAATAAAAGTCAATGGTAGTAAAATGTATTGCGTGGAACTTCCATCATTTACATCTTTGATTGTGCAAGCATTGGGCAACTTGTTACTTGTATTGTAGTTTCAATTATTTCTGATGTTGACTCTTTTTTACCTTTTGGCTTCACATTAGTTCCAGGCGACGTTTTTCCGTCACTTTTGGATGTTTCTGTTGCAGTAGTTTCTTTCCTATTGCTTTTTTTGCCAACAGATGTGCCTGTGTTGTTATCATCTGGATTCTTTGTATTAGTTGTTGGTTTCGATCTTTGAGGAGTTGTTTCGGATTTTTTTAGTCTCTTTTGGATTTTCCTTAGGTTTATTTGGATCTTCAACTTTTGCATTTTCAGCCACAACAGGTTTGATTACTTTCTGAGGGGGTGTCTTTTTCAGTACTTTATCAGCTCGTGATTTGACCACTTGTGAATCCTCCGAATTTGGAGGTTTTTCCTGTATTACCTCTTCCTTCTGTGTGTTCGTATCCTCAATCTCTTGAAGAATAATGCACTCCTTCTCTTCTTTTTTAATGCGCAGTTCTTCAGCAGTAGGACACTCCAAAATAACACCATTGTAATTTCCTCCACGTGTAGCTTTACCGTTTGCGCATGTTACTTTATTTGTTCCTTCATATGTTATTTCCTTTTCTTTTTAACTATTCGTTTCGACTTTCACACACAATCCATTTTGATTTATACGGTTAGGAATATTATGCGACTCAGATGCCTTTGCAAAGCATAACGAGTCTTTTCCCTTGATACCTGGTAAAGCATTATGTACGTCAATCTGACAGTCAGCCGCTTGATCATTCATAAGAATTGGACAATTATCCGCAAAAGATAATGTGCGTTTCTTTTTGTTTGAAAAGTAGTTAAAGTAAGAGGGAATAACAGTGTCACTCTGAAATAAATTTGGACATGCCACCAATGCCCGAGTGTCATCGCAATAACGTTTATCTTTTTTTGTATTGGTACAGAACATTGTTGGATAGGCTGTTTCTCCATTTTCAAGGCATGGTTTTTCCAAAAAGTCACACTGTGTGCCATATCCCCATTGCATCGGTTCAGCTTTGTCCATTTGTCCCTGATAGTACCCAAGATCGGTAAAAAGTGCCAACGTCAAAGCTGAATAACGACCTTTAGTGACAACAGGGGCCATTAAATCATCCTGTGCGTTTCGGCGTTCCCAATGTGAATGAGAAACGGCTTTCAGGCTTCCCATTTCATCTTCCAGTTCTATTTCTGTATCTGTTTCACAATCAAAGTGTTCTCTTACAAATTAACGGTTTTTGTACCTTGAACTTCTGTAACTGAGGTTTTTGTCGAACACTTGTTTTGTTTGTAAGCTTTAAACCTGTGTTTTTTGACATTGCCTTGTATGAAAATCCAAGTGCATGTGCAATATGATGTGCCGCAACACGCACATTAAATGTGTTTGCAGTGGCCTCGAGTATCCTATACGCAATGCCACCAACAACAGGACGACCATCATTCAGAGCAGCGCAAGACGCAGAGAGGACATGGGAAAAATGGATTCTGACGTCAATGGTGCAACATAGAGCACCATATCAGCATTCTTTACACCTCTGTTTGTATGTGATTCAGGAATAGTAAAGCTTGAGCAGAAATCACCTGTCAGTGTTGGTACTTTAAATCCGTGTTTGATGGGCTTTACTTTGAGGCGTGTGGTGTGCATTTGAACAGCTGATCGAACAATCTGCTGGATGGCTTTTCGTTTCTCATCCGTAAAAAAGTAGCCACTGTCGCAATTCACATCAATTTTCATGAAATCTTTAATTTTCTCACCGTTTGTTTTGCAATACTTTTTTCATCGTGAAGGTCTGCTGTGGATAAGAGGATTCGAATCGGTTCCCAACTGTCTGTTATTGTTGCAGTGTAGGCTGTCCACGCGACATCCAGGCTTTCTGTTAACTCTTGCACCAATAAAAGGCTCTCATCACCTTTGTTGTATTTGTCAAAATCACAAGTGTGGTACCAATAGTCACTTGCAAAACACAAAGTGGCACAACTGAGAGTAAGTAGAAGTAGCGGAAGTGTGTGCACTCTGAAAAACGGTTTCATTTTGGGATGTAGTGGAAATAAAGCAGATATAAGAGTAAAACTTACTTGAACTAAAAAGATAGAAAAAGAATCAAAAACATTAGTTAATTGAGTAATAAGAAGAAATAAACATGCACCCAACTATTGTAAGGTGTGTAAAGAGTATCTTGAGCGGTAATTTCAGTGAATTATTTTGTCACATGTATAATACAATACTTTGAACAGATATTCTCACACAGAAGAAGAAATGGTGATGCACTACTTGAAAAAAGAAAAGACTTATAATACTTTAAAAATAAACATAACACGTGAAATAGGTATTTTTTCCGCAATAAAAAAGAATCAAGTCTTCACAAAGACACAAAGTGGAACGAATCAATTATTAATTTTCTGAGATTTATGTGAGGATATCAATCAGCAATTTACTTATAAATTGAATTGCACTCATCATGCTATATTTTCTACACAAAAAGTAGTAAATTAATAACGTGAGCTAATTAAACATAACCAATAGTGAAAATACAAGAAATGAAAACGTTTTTAAAAATAAAGTATGCTACACAAAAACCGATCGTTTGCTCTTAGAATTAGAATTAATAATATAATGATACTTGATCATTTGCATAAAGAAAGATTTACAGAGCGCAAATAAAGGCAAAGACACTTTCCGAAGAAAAGTACAAAAATAATAAAACATGTTAAATAATTAATGAATGTGTGTTTAAGAAGGGAAAAAAAGGATGCAAGCACACAAAATCCCTCTATGCATAACTGTAACTTGCGATAGATATTGAAGGAATATGCTGTCCAACAATTCGATCCTATTTCCAGATTTAATTTTTCGTCCTCCATATTGTACACATAATCAAAATATGACTCGATATACATGCACCACCAAAGCAGTGAATTAGAGGAGCGTGAGAGAAGAAAATTTGTATGCAAAATTCCGATCAATGTTCTAACTAAAAATCGACATACAATTATTCATATGGGTTCAGATTTTTATTATCTGTTATTTCTGTGGGTTTTTTTACTTCTGTATCAGACGCTTGGAATACTGATTTTTGTTTATCCGTTTTGACATATAAGTGTATATTAATGCGGCAAAGACAGCATCATTTTTCAGTATTATTGGTTGTGCATTTTCTAGGTTTGCTCTGAGTGCATTCTGCTTCTTTGTTTAGCTCGACATGAAAGGGGAGTTGAGCTTTTGTTTCGTCTCCTTTTTACATGACATGCACATTGATGTCATCGATAATGCACCTGATATCACATGGTACAACACAGCTATTCTAGAACATAGTAATACCATGGAGCATATAAAGCTGTAATAGTACAATGAGGATTACAATTAAATATTACAACTAGAGATTCTATAATTGAAGCAGCAGCAGCGTAAATTTGATTTGCCAATGATTATGCTGATGAATTTTGATTATCTTGCCATTCTTGTCGACCAGATCACTTACTACATGATTCACAGTGTTTAGTAAACATTGCAATATATTTTCTCCTTTGTTCATCTTCTAACGCTTCTGCTAACCTTTTTGCTTCGATTTGCAAACATTTTTCTTTTCTTCTGCAGTTTTAGCTTTTTGTGAACCATATTTTTTTTCGTGTCAAAAAGTAATAACTATCCTTTTAGTATGCCAATATGGTAGTGTGATTGAAGTCACGGTGCTCTGTTTCATCGTCGGGTTAGAATTAAAATTCACTTTTTTAAAGCGTTGTATAATAAACTTATACCACCAAGCAAGTTATTTTTTATACTTTATTAGTAAAGAAATATCAAATCTTGTCTAAGATGTTCAACTTTATTTATGGAAAAGTAGATACAATGCAGCATGAGAGCTATTCATTACTTTCCAAGAATAACAAATTATGTTTCGTATTTCAATGTCATTTTTCAATATTTCTTACCATCATTTTTATAGGTTTGTGAAGTGCGTAGTAGCAATCTAGAAAAAGTACATACGTTTCTTTTAGCTCCTTGTGTTTGAGAAATCAAGCACCAAACATGTTTATTGACTTCTTCGTGCAAAAATCAAATAAACATTATGACCTATGTAAATTTTCTGTGAATCTAAAAGAAAAACATCTTCTTATCTTCTGATCTTTCTTACCATACAAATACATGGCTATATAGATTTAGTACATTGCTTATGAACACCTCACTTTGTGAGCATTTTCACTTAACAAATTTATAGATACCAATACAATAACCATTCATGAAATATTCATTTGAAAAAATAACTTTCAATATTTTATCTAATCACTGAATTAAAGAAACTTTTTAAAAAGATAGTATTCCATTATTTGATTTCATCCATGCATAGTTTGTTTTACCATTAATCTTTTTGAAGTATACAATTGCATCTGATACAGCATCAAACAAGGGACAATTTTTCAAGACAATTCAAAGAAATGATGAAATATGCTTCTTTATTCCAATTTGAAAAAAATAATTAGAGAGTTTTTCACATACATATAAATTTTGGTATGCATGCGTATCACATTTTCAAATCATTTGATAAAATAGAATCATTGTTCATACTTGATGTCAAATTGCTTTTTTTAGTTATTATCTTGAATCTCATTATTTTTAAAAGTTCTTCTCATCTCATCTTGTACCTTTCTTTTATGACTTTTTTTGTCATTTACACATCGTTTTACATATTTTATACAGATATTTAAAGCTTATCTGCAAAAAACAATTGTATGTGTCATACATGTTGTTGAATTGCAAGACTACATCAAAAAACCTAATTGATATCAATCAACTTTATTAGAGGCAATAGCTTTCTTTCCATAGCCGTGCTTGTATTCATTTGTTCAATTTCTCCTAAAAAACATGCGCCTTTGAATCATAGATGACATACCTTGAGTGATATATTGTTGTTTATGGTAGATTTCGTTTTTCATAACATATATTAAAGCGTTAGCACTCCACTTTACTAATGATTTTCTGCTTTAAAACATGCGCAATAAGTCCTTTTTATGAACCCAAATTCCTATCGTTCTAAAAAGGAATGCAAACTCTCTTTTTTCTCCACCAAAACGTACTAATGGTTTTCAGGTTCATTTTCTATATTGAAAAAGGAAGTTATTTCAAAGCTAAAACTTAAATACTTACTTTGTGGTGTAGATTAAAAAACTAATTGCTTCTTAAAGAGATTAAAAAACAAATACAAACAAGAAGTTATAAATTCACTTTATATATCAGAAAGTAACAATTTGGACGTGCATGCGTACATTTTTGCATACAATTTACTATTGAAAGTACGCAAATAGATGTACTTTAAATGAGTGGGTATACCTTATAAGCATTTCAAGCATTATTTAAAAATCAAAATACAAAAAGCACGCCGCGTTGCAATAATAATATTAGATGATATTGTGTCGTGTTTTTTTGTTTTCGTAAAAATAAAGCAATACCTATTCTTCCATTCTCAAAATTATTCAGTTTTTTTCATAAAATGTGTGCAAAGATCATTTAAACACACAATCTAAAAAAGGATTAAAAAGTAATGCAAAAAGTATTTTTTCGTGTATTTCTGACTAAGTGTCACATTAAACCGAAAAAACACTGAGAAGAAGCAAGAATATCCATGCAGACATTTGAATCATGGCATTAATGGTTTTTGTACTGTCTGATTGTTTTTTGTTTGATTCCTGCTCCTTATTTTGCACTGTATCTCCTCCGGAATGTGCATGTTCGCTTAAAGATGAAGATTCTTCTTTTACTTCACTTCCATCTTGAACTGTCTCGCCTATACTACTTTCTTCATTTTTAGCGGTTGAAGTTCTTTCCATTATTTCTGCTTTTTTCTCTGTTACTTCGGAAGAATGATTGGTGTGAATGACTCCTTTAACCTCTTTCTCATTGGTCAATTGTTTAATAGATTTATTCATCTCTTTCTTTTCAGTTGATATCTTTTCTGTTTCCACATTTATGCCTTCAAGTGATTTCTTTACTTTACCAATTTTATCAGCTGTTGTAACAGCAGCTGTTGTGGCTTGTTCAGACAAGTCCTTTGCAGCATTTGCGGTTGTGTCTGTTTTACGTATCTCCTCAAGAAGATTCTCAATTTTACTTTTTTGTGTCTCTACCTCTTTTACAAAGTTTTGTACATCCTTATCATTTTCATTAACAATTTTTAATGACTCCTCTGCACGTTTTATCCTTTCTAATAAGGACTGTTTGTTAGAACCATTTGCAGAGTTGTGAAATACTTTCATTGCATTAACGGTACTAATTGCTTCATTCCTTTTTTTTGTCGCTTGTGTTGCACAATCCTTTACCTCCTCTGCAGAGAACAATAAGTTGGATAATGCAGTAATGGTGTGAATCTTATATTTTATCTTTTCAATCTTTTTTGACTTTTCTATCACCTTATCCAGTGCTCTTTTTGCTTCGTTTTCTTTTGCCTTGGTGCTTGTTGCGGCCGTATGAATAGTCTCAGTCTTTTTCTGCGCAGCATTTTCACCTTTTTCCGTTTCTAAAGCTTCAGAAAGTTCTTTTACCATTAAACTTTCCGCTTTAGAAGTGGTGAGTGCATTTATCACCTTTTCAGCTTCTGTTTTCACAGTTGCGAGGAATCGATTCGCATCGGCTATCAGTTGTGCAACTTGCTGTTTCATTTCATCTGAAGTATTGTTTAGAAGAGTTTCCATTCTCTTTATGTCTGCCTCTGCAGCATTCTGATGTCGCTTTGAAATGTTTCCATACTCATTTATTTTTGAAATGGACAAATCTAATTTAAACGAAGAAACTATAGCCTCAGCCGTGTGCTTTGCGATCAATGCGATATTTGCATGACTTGTTGATAAATCAAGTGCCTTTTGCGATTCTTTTTCTTTCTTAGCAGCCTTTTCAGATTCCTTTTCGGCATTTATAGCCTGTGTTTCTGCATCGGTTGCGATAACAGCATTCTTTGCAGCTGTAACGGCATCATTAACATCTTTCTTCGTTTGCTCCATTTGAGGTTTGAATGCAGTAATTTGGCCAACGGATTCTTTCACATTTTTTAAAGCTTCCTCTGCTATTTGTAATTTTGCATTTACTTTTTCAGTTGTTACAGCGTCTTGAGTTTGGTGCTCTGTTGTTTGTAATTCCTTAATTGTGTCAACAGCACTTTGGGCTTCAATTTGCTTTCGATTGGATTCAGTTAAATGTGCCTTTACCTTTTCTGTAACAGCATTAACCTTTATGGAAGAAACAATTGCGGTGACTACACGTTTCTCTTTATTCACTTTTTCGGCTTCTGCTGTTACACTATCCAATAATTCCTTTGCTTTTGTCACGTGTTGTGTTGCTGATGGAGCACATTCTTTGGTGATTTCTTCTTTTTCTTTCGCCACATCTACATCTGATGCTTCACTTGCAGCTGTAACGGCATCTTTGGCTTTTTTTAATTCATTTTCCACTGCTTTGACAGCCGATTCAATATTTTGCACAGCTAATTTTAAAGCATCCAATAAGCCCTTTGCAGATTGAATTTTGACTGTTATTTCACTTTTTGATTCTCCAATATCCTTAGATTCCATATCTGTCATGTTTTGCAAAGCAGCAGAAGATTCTAATTCTTTTTCTTTTGCCGTCTTTCCATAGCCTTTTGTCACTTTTAATGCATTTGTTACCTTTTCCGCTTCAATAAATCCGCTGACAACATGTTTTGACTTTTCAACCGTTATTAACGCAGTCTTTACCTTTTCAAGAGATGCTTTTGCAGATACAAGCTCTTTTTGGGATTCTGTAGCATCTTTCTCCGCACTTTCCGAATGTTTCTCTGCCTCTTCAACACTTGTTGCCTTTTTCACTTCAACAACGGATTGATCGGCCTTTTCTTTATAGCCTTTGATTTTATTTTCTGCATTTGTTATACTTTGCACCTCACTTGTTGATGTTTGAACAGCATTGTCAGTGGTATCTGTCACTTGTTTTGGTTTTTTCTTTAATTCTTCCGATACATCTTTCAGCATTTCTTGAATTTCATTTTGAAATTGAGTGACTTTGTCCTTTTCAGAATTGGCATTTGTACTTTGTTGTTGCACCTCGGTGTTGGCTGTTTTTACTTTTTCAGAAGCAACAATTGTTTTTACTTCATGATATGCAATTTCTGCGGTTTGTGCCGCTGACTTTACTGTATTTATGGCTGTATTTGCTTCATCTACAAGTTTTTGTGCATCATCAGCCTCTCTTTGTGCAGTTTCTGCTTCATTTTTTGCACTATCTGCCTTATTTTTTCGATTAGTAAACTTTCCATCTGAGTCTGCACTCTCTTTTTCAGATGCTTCGGCATCTTGTTCCGCTTTTATTGCCTTTTCATTTGCACTTTTTGCATTCGTTTCCGCACTGGTTGCTTTATTTACCAAATCAGTTGCGTCTGTTTCCGCATCCCGTGCGGCCTTTTTTGCCTTTTCTATTGCCTCCTTTGCGGCTTCACTATTTGCTCCAAGTTTTGTCGCCTCGTCACTTTTATCGTTTGCCGTCTTCTTCGCACCTTTTTCCAATTTTTATGCCTCTGCTTTAGCTGTTTGAGCATTTTTCAGAACCTCTGAGGCCTTTTCTTTGGCCGTTTTGGCCGCTTCTTTTGCGTCACTAACAGACTTTCCCGCAACAGCTTCATCCACATCTCCTGTACTACTTGTGGCATACACAGAAAAGGAAAAGGAAACCGAAAGAATCGTAAAAAGCAAAAGTGTACGTGATTTCATTGTGTTGATA
This sequence comes from Trypanosoma mega, assembly GCA_030849715.1. NCBI lineage: Eukaryota > Euglenozoa > Kinetoplastea > Trypanosomatida > Trypanosomatidae > Trypanosoma > Trypanosoma mega. Next base: position 128,293 of record JASANV010001550.1, on the reverse strand, counting down.
ATAACGTTGCTATTCGTACTTTTATTTGGGATTTCAAAAAAAAGAGAAAGAACACAAATTTTTTACGAGGATATAATAAAATCAATTTAAATTAGTTTTTAAAAAAATTAGTTATAAAAACAATGCAAAAAACAATTGAATTCATCTACTGAATACATCCTTTATTTTTTTAATTATTAGAGTACTATTTATATTACTTTACGGTGCCATTTTTACATGCTTCAAACCTAAAGAAACTCTTTATATGTTTTTCGATGGTTATACATTATCAAAAAAAAAGTTTTTGAAATAGTGAATCGATTGTATTGCATTTCTTGTAAACAATCGTTTAATTTTATGTTGTTTCAACAATGATGCACTAATCTTTTTTAGAAGCATTAACTGTTTTGTTTAATCTTTGTTATCTATTTGCCATGTATTTACACTGCTTCTTTTTTTTTCTTTAATAGGTAACATGGAGTTCATATGCAGAAATACATTTTGTGTATTTAATGACAATCGTGCATGGACGCAAAAAAGGTCATGTGAATCATAATTATTTATGAAAGCATCATTAAATGGTTAATTCATCAACACATTATTTTAGTTTAATTCATGAACTATTTCATGTTCTTTTGTATAATGGTCATTTACTATTGAGGGATGTATTCTTCAATGGATGTGTTACTATCTAAAACTTCTACGAAACAGAAACTAAAAAAAAATTATATACAAACCTTTAAGATATGTAAATAAAAAAAGAAATTTGAAACAAAAGAGTTGAAATTTGTCGTAACAAGGGAAATATTTAAATGTAAAATCTAAATAAAAACATAAATAAAAATGTACAAATACATTTAATAGACATACATAAGAGAAGACTTAAAGGAGAATCTCATACGTTCCATATGTGAAAACTTTTTGTTGAAAAATTCTCTTCTCAAAAAAAAAAAAATTTTTTTCAGAAAAAAAAAATTATTATTCATGTTCTCATTTTAAACAGTAATAAAGAAATTCTCAAATTTCTTCATGATTCTTTTTCAAGCTATTATTTGTTCAAAATACATTTTAGCTTTTTGATTACCAAAAGTAAACAAATTGAGAAGAAGAAAAATCGTCCTTTCAACACATTTCATGCTCAAAAAAAAAAGAGAGTAAGGTTTTCCATTAAAAATCTTTAATTTTTTTTCTTCTATTTTTCTTTTTTTTATTTGTTTCCAATTGTTTCAGTATTGTAGTTTATTTTTGTTGAGAGTAAAAGAAGTAAAATAGTTGCTTTCCAGTTGAGTTTTTGTACTTTGATTGTACCCATTCCTTTTTGTCATGCAAACAGAAGAAATATTTCTAAGTGTCGTAGCAAATCATCACACTAATTTTTTTTTCTTACTCATAAAATATTATTAAAATGCAAAAATAAACTTTGAAGTATTTCTTTTTTCATTAATTTATAGCACAGTTTTTCTTTCTTTGTTCTCATTTTCATTAATATTCACTTCTCAAGAAAAGTTATACTTTCAGTTACATGAGTAACATTGTGTAAAAGAGTGAAAACATCAATGCAAAATGTGTAAGTGCGGAATACATGGGTCCATTGGCGGTATCTGTTTCACTACTTTTATTCCTTTTATTATTCTCTCCTGATTTGAAATCGCCACGGCTGGTATTAACCTTTTTTACAACTTTTTTTCCCGTTTCCTGCAACCCAATAACATCCTCGGCCGTTTTGCTTTTTTCAGAAATTACATTTGGTAAACGCTTTGCCGCTTTGTCATCACCTGTTGTCCGCTTGTTTGGGATTTGCTCGCTTTTGGTGGGATTTTTTTTTTGAGACGTCTTCTTTTTTGTTTGATTTACAAGTGTCCTCCGTTACTGCGCTGTGTGTCATCTTTGCGTTTGTAAGTGCACTTTGAGCTGCATTCACTGCTGCATTGGCTGCGATGACTTGTGAAGTCGCGCTTTGCTCAGCATTTGCGGCTTCCTTTGCCGCTTTGGTTGCGCTCTGCGCCAATTCTTCTGGACTTTTTGAAGAAAAGGAGGCACTTATTCCTGAAGATGCTTTGGTTACATTCGTGACTGCCTCTTTCACTTTTTCCTTTTCCGTTTCTGCCTGTTGAAGAGTACCTTGAGCCTTTAGGAATTGTCTTTTTGCTTCTTCTTTTTGTGTCTCCAATTCTGTCACTGCACATGGGGTTGTAAGTGTTCCCATCTCATTTAGCAAAACCTGAATTGCTGCAACCGTCGAGTTTATATCTATTACGGTCTTTTCAACACTTTGTAATGCTTTTTTCACTTTTTCTGCGAGGGGATCAATCTCTTTTTGAGCTTTTTCCTTTTTTAAAGCAGTAGCATATATATCTGGTAACGCCGTTGTATCGCCATCGAGAGTTCGAAAAAACCTTGGTAACGCCATCTTTGCATACCGTGCATTTTTGGCAAATCTGCTTTCATAGTCTATCGACTCTGAAGCGGTTTTGGTCAACACCTCAATCTCACTTGCAAGTGTACTTACACTACTGGCATCCTGAGACGCACCATTGTTGAGAGTTGCTTTATTGCCATTGGTTGCGTCAGCTGAGGATTTACATTTTTCTTTTGCCTCACTGAGTTTTTTATTGGCTTCTTCAAGCTTTTTATCGATACTCTCAATTTCACCTTCTGCCTTTGTTTTATTACCCTTTGCTATTTCTGTGAAAGATGCAATTTCCGCCATTTTACTCTCAGCTTGCTTTATGCTTCCCTCAGCGGATGTTATGGTTCGGCTCACCGACGCTGGAATGTTTTCTGTACGTATTGCTTTTTTGGCGCTTTCCCATTTGCCTTTGGCATCTGTAATATTTTGAGAAATCTTAGAATTAACACTTCTTTCATATTCGCCGTCCGCCTCTGTTTTTGCATTTTTCACTTCAGTAATTTTTTGTTGAGCTTTCTGTAAAGCCGTCGCGGCCGCGTTTATGGTTTCCTTTACCTCACAACTTGCAATTGTTTCACCCTCAGGCGTTTCCGCCAAATGCCCACGTTGAAATGACTCACTTCCTTTCAATTGTTGAATATCGGGCGAAGCCCCTGTCAATGGGAAGTTGGATACCAAGAAAAGGCAAACGACGGAGCAAAAAAAAGCACAGAAAAAAGACATGGTTATGTACTTTTTTAAAAAGAAGATTAAATCTTTGTCTAAATTATAAAAAGGAAAAAAGAGAGGAGTAAAAAAAGACCTTTTAGATGAGAATGCTTACACACTGTACCAATCTTTTTATTTTATTGCATTTCTAGATGATTTGATCTCCTCTCGTTTATGATGTCATGATTTATAAATCCATCTCCAATGCATCAAATATGTAGACACCCATTGAGCCATGGTTTTGAGACACACAAACCACATCGCTGAGTTCAATCTTTCAAAAGAAAAAGCTCTTTCTTAATTAGGCAACACATATAAACATATATTAAAAATCTTTATGGGAGAAGGTGGTCACATACGCGTTTGTGTTTACCAAAACAAATGCCATCTACTTCATAAAAAATAACAACAACGATTTGCATGTTAAAGTGCTTTTGATTAGCTGCAGTAGTCTAATACATGCTGTAAAGGACAGAATTCGCTATTTCACCACACGAGACGCGTGAAGTGGGTATTTGATAGGCATTTTCCCTTTCTAATTCTTCTACAAAAAGTTAGATTTTGTCATAAAAATGAATCCACCCATCTCTGAAGTCATAGATATTACATTCACTTTAGTGTCTATTACAAACATCGCATTTTTCCTCATCGAATAGATTCCCATGAAAAAACACAACATACAATAACTTTGTCAAAACGTTTTAACAATAATTGCTAAATTTGACAAAAAAGAAAAAATAGAGCAAAAGCTCCTGCCAGCTACAATTAGGATTTTATTTTGTATTTTTTGTCCGAAGCAGTGTAAAGTAATATATAACCTAATATAATGAGTTTGTAAGAAAATAAGTCTTTGCATGATTATCTATTGTTTGGCTAATTTTTGTAATCATAGAGCAAAACACTTAGGTGGAAAAAGGAGTTAATAACTGCTACTTTGCTTTATCTGGTTTAACTCTCATGTCGTTTCGCAAATTTTCTAAAAATACACATTTTATGCCGAATGCGCAAAGCATTTTGGTGTCACTTTACAATCCAATAAAACGGTTGAATCTGAATTACAGAAACTATACTTAATCCAATAGAGCATTCAGCAAAAGCCTAACTATTTTATCATCTTTAATGAGATGTAAAAAAGTAAAGATCCTGTGTTTTACTATTTAAAAATATAGTATTTGATGAAGCGATGAATTACAAGTTACTAAGGAAAATAAAAAAAATCAAGAAATGAGGGAAACAAAAGAAGAAAGTGGAAACATTCCGCGCTAGAAATGCACATATGAACAAAAATTTTAAAAAAGTAAAACCTAAATTTCAAAATCCAACACCTACAAAAAGAGCATTATGTATGCAGACAATCTTAAAAAGCCGAAGCAGTGATTTCATACTATCAAACGAAGTAACAGAATCCTTTCCGTCCCGCATGTGAAACACACACATTCACGTAATTTATAGTGAATAATCTTAGCAAATAATAAAAAAAAGAATTGAAATTAAATGTTTCTCATATTTTTCTTTTCTTTTCTTTTCCAAGTTTTTCCTCTTTTTTGTTACTTTCTCCTTTCAATATTTTTTTCCTAAAAAATCTTTGTGGTAAAAAAAAAGCGGAAACAAGAAGTGAAAACACACCAACGGCTGTAATTCTTTCTCGGATCCAAAAACACTTTTACAAAAGTAAAAATGAAAGCAAAAAAAAAATTGATAAAATCATAAATAAATAAAAATTTCCATTCTTAGAGCATATAATTTGTTTTTTCACTAAACATTTTAATCAAAAAAAAAATCATTTGTTTTCTCCTCATAATGTTTTTCTTCTTCATACATTTTTTTCTTACTTTTTTTTTCTTATTCAAAAAAAAACACCTTCTAATACACTAAAATTTAAATTTGCACTTTAGCACTTTGATGCTCTCCTAACCAAGAAAGCTTGCATTGGAAATACAAAGTACGGCACACACACAAAAAAAAAAAACGAAATCATTTTTTCAGTCAAACTGTCCATTTCAACGTCACGCCTTTAATAGTGTTTGTCTTTTATGTTGTTGATCAGATTCAGTATTTTAGGATTTCCCTGTCATTATCTGAACTACAGAAGTTATCCTTTTCGTCGTTTTGAAAACTAAAAGATATTTCACACTTCTTCATTAGTGTATGTGCCTCACCTTAACACTAAGTAGTAAGTCAAAAGCACATGGACGCTTCTTTATTTTCGTTTTGGTCCCATTGGATACTTTTTGTCAGCGGTTAATAATGTTCATAGTTTTTTTTTCTTGTGTTTGAACCTCTCTTCAGATCATACATGTTTCATTAGGCGTACATAAGAACGCAAATAATATCACTTGATTCGCCGGCTCACGTGTACGTACGCAAAGCACTGGATTAAAGTGCAAAGAGCTGTGCTTATTTGAGAATTAGTGTGCTTATGGTTTATTTTTTCTTTTTTCCTTAATATTCTGCTCGTTCTTAAGCACAGAATTCAGATAGTGGAGGGCATTCCGCATATTTTGGCTCATAACTTGGTAATTTCAATGGATTACTTGGGCACGGTGTCCATTTTTCATCTTTCCACTGCATCACTTTGTCTTCTTCATTCGTTTCTTCACAGTTCACCTTGACGCACTTGCCGTGAAAGTGCATTTCGTCAAACTCACCACTCGCCCAAATAAGTGCTTTTCCACCTTGATGGCACGGTTTGGTGTTTAAGGCTCTCTGAATTTCGATAAGAGCGTATTTTTCATTTCCCCCTTGCGAAATGTATTCCGGGTTATAATTCACAGCAAGAACAATGGGTTGATCCTTTTTCACCTGGCACGCGTGCACCCAAAGTCGATTTGACGGATAGTTGTCCGGAAACGGATTGGCAGAAGTGTAAATCACGATATCCGTTTCGGGGACACCTTTTGTGGCGTGATCGCTTGGTCTGACAAATTCACGGCAAATGGGCACATTGCTCATATCGAGCGGAGTCGCATTACGAACACGTTTCACAAGAAAATGCTTGTTCAGATCCTCAGCAAAACGGGGAAACGACACATCCACAAGATGTTTCGTTTTTCTCCAATACAAAGTATTACCGCTCGAATAGTCCAACCCAGTGCTATACTTGCATTGGACGCCGCCGCCTCGAAGATCACTCATGTCGGAATAATAATAGTTGTAGTAATAGCAGTGCTTTGTGTTGTCATCCAAAGTGTTACGAAAGGTCCTCACGCGAGGAGTCGACCACAAACCGGAACCGGATTCGCTTTTGGCGTGTGCTCCATTTGTGGATTTCGCATCGCTGGACAGCAATTGGGTTTGTATTTGATGATTGCGAATCCTTGACGCGGCATTACTGTGAAGTGGCATGCCATCTGCAACGGCACAAATCACGCTGCACCAAAGGAGCAGCAAGGATATGTGGAAATAATGGGACATGATGGCTTTTTATTTTGTTTGAGGAATTTAATAGATATGCAGTGAGATATCTTTAAAAGAAAAAATGAAAATATAAAAAAAGAATTGATGCATGTACCACCTAAAGAGTCCATTAAAAAAAAAAGCAAAACAAAACTATAATGTCATTTTGAACACTGCGCTACTGTGATGAATCGTGAGAAATTAAACACAGAGCAACACCACGCAACGATGATATTGATTATGAGGGAAAATAATAACTCTTATGAATGAGAAACTTTTCTATGCACATCATAACACCTCAACGCACAGAGAGAGAAGGTAAAACTATCCAACGCATTTAAAAATGTGAGATGCACAAGAATTATCTTTTCGATAAACCACTTCGTTTGGAAGCTATCAATATTGAATTAAAAATGCAAAAGATTTTTTGATTTGAACTTTAAGCAACACAGGCGCAATGTAAGAAAGTAAGAAAAAAGACATATTTTCAAATTCGGAAAAACTCAACTTATCCTCTTATCATGGATAAATAAAATATATGTTTGCGCACAGCATTATTATTTTTATATATTAGTCTGAAGGAGAAACACGCATGGAAACGTGAAAAAATCTTATTTGTCATATTTTTACGTAATTTCTTCAATTTCTTTCCATGTATTGCTCTATACATCGCAGAGTTGCCATTCTTTCAATGAATTTCGGATTTTTGTTTACAGTTTTATCTTTAGAAAAGGCATTCTTTCCCCTCATACTGACATTCTGTCTTTCCTATGGATTGACGCTGAATCGTTACTTTATGTCTCTTTTTGTTATTACATCGTTTTGTTTCGCTGATTGATAGAAATCGCGTGTTTTATTTTCTCCCAGAAAGTATACTAACCTTTTTTGTTCTTCCACAATCTTTTTATTAGACAATTGCACATCCGCGCAACATGTCGTCATGATGTGATCTTTCATGCATCTCACTAATTTCACAATTTTGTCTTATCTTTACCAAAGGATTTTCATTGGCATCTTTTTCTTTTTTACCCCCAAGCACCTTCCACACACACAGATTTGAGATTCATTTTATGGTTTATATATATTGCACAATTTGCGTCAAGAGTTACTCCGGCACACCGTGTTAAGATGTTCTCTTTTGTTTTCATCCGATTTAAATTGTAGCGTTTGCTTTCCTTTTGGGGTATGATGGTATTCAAACATCGCTTAAAACAGATTGGACTCACATACGGACACTGAGGGCATCAAATGGGTGTCGTTTAATTCTATTCGCACAAACAGTAATAATCATCAGCAGAAAGGTTGTTGACAGGATTCTTTTGTTCATCACAGAAGAATAACCACAAAAACAAACCTTATCGATTTCATTCAAAGGTGTCTTTCTGTTTCTCCAATTGCTAAGAAAACCTCTTTGACTTCAATGCATCGATTACTCTTTTGGACATTCTCAGTGGAAATTATTTCATCATTTCGAGTAATTCAAATGCTTTTGTTTCTTAATGATGTCAACTGCTCCATATTATATTAACAAAGAATAATTAAATCCATTTATAGAAAGATGCTAAGAAAGAAAGATTATGTTCTAAACTTCACTCACTTTAAAAATAAAAAATTAAATGTTATGAAGATGTAATTATGTGTAATAAAAATAATCGTTCCAGTGATGCTAATATTCGCATCAAAAGTAAGAAAAGAAAAATGGTGTATATGATTTTCGCCAAATTTATCTTATGAAATCCATCTCGAGGTTCATGAAACATTTACCATTTGGAAGGGTAATCATAATGCCAAAAAATCAAAGACCAAAATTATTATGAACGCAAAGGTATGTTTAAACTCACACACTCCGCACCAAACCTGAGAGTGAATTGGGAAGATGGACAAGACGTACAAAAAAAAAAAAAATCCCCCAAAATAAACCCAAATATCTGTAAAAAATAAAATAAAACATGTTGAAAGAAACAAACAAAAAAATGTCGTGCAAAAAAATCTCAAAACAAGAAGCAGACAAAATAAAGGAAAAACTACTTTCCTCACTATTTTACCCACATGTTGTAAAAAAACGAATAAAGTCAAACTATTTGGCTTGTGATTCTTATCACTCTTCTTAAAAGCCTTTACAGTACTGCAAGACACGGCGTATTCGTATGGCATCGCCAAACAAATGCACCCATGTTGATTCATATTCCCCATTCTCTTCTCCTTATCTTAATGCACAGCACACATGCGCACAAAAAAAAATAGGGCAAAACCTTTACACAAGTGAAGCTGTCAATCAGTGAGAGCGGATAACTCTACACAAATCCTCATCCACAGACTTTGTTGGAATGATGCACCGCCGCGCCATTTGCATCTCCTGCTCTTCCTCCAGTTGAATGTAAATAATTCAACAGAGAAGCGTTTCCTCAAATGTGTCCCACATTTTAAACGCTCTTCTCAAAACATTCCTGAAAGCGATGAGTGCACTTTGTTGTTGCTGTTTTGCCGTACTGTTTCAAAATATTTGGACGCAATCCCACTAACATATTGTTCCTTCGCCTTCCACAATGCACCACACTCTCTGGTATTTGCACAAAGTAAAAGGCACACACGAAGGAAATGTGTGATGTGTGGGGCATGTATAACGCATTCATTTGTATATGGAACATATTGGATTCATTAATAGAAGTCTACAGAAGAAATCCGTTGCACACCATTATACGGATACGCTTTACTTCACCGCGTTCACACACAAGTCCTCATCATGGGACCCGGTCTTCACTCATTGTTCCTGTTAGACGCTGTGGGCGGCTAAATGTGTTGATTGCTTCCGATTTCAGCGACAACAGTGTGACACGTAGAAATAACCACACCCATATCATGAAAGCATCTGAACTCTAGCCCTTGCACTTCACATACGAATATGTCCACTGTGCAATCCTTCTCTTCGCGTAGTAAATTGGAAACATTTAATACCAATTCATTTTTGACTTCTTCTGTTAGAGGAGCACTTCTGTGCCTATTGAATGAAGCGAATCTTTGCCAACGAGTTCTTATGTCAAGGGGATCGAAGAAATCATAACCAATCACTTTGATGAGTTTGTTGTATTCACTTGTACCGTCCCAAACCCAATCTATTTTTGAATAAAACGGTGCTACGCAACGCAATTTTAACCAATCCAGAGAAAAACAGCTCTTACGCGATCTTTAAACACTTCATGGTTGAAGACATTGCGAGGAATCGGACCCACACAGTCTACGCGTTTTCTCATGACACGCCAAAACTCGTCCATTTTTTTAAGCTTTCCCTCAATGTGCTTCAACTACACACACACACACACACACACATCGCCTTCAGTTCCTTTACATGTGGACAATTCAAAAATGTATCACCACTCAAATCACTTTTCTTCTCAAAATAGTGCTCTTCTTCTTCTTTGGTTGAGATATCAATAATGAGTGAAAACCAAATTTTTCTGTACATCGCACACCGAAATCCCATTCCCTTTCAATGCATCTCAAAAGCAATATCCACGACACCGAAATGACACAAGTCTCACAAAACTCATGACATTCATTACATTCCCAAAAACATGCACGCACGGTGTATCCCTTCTGTTTTCACGTCTATCAAATATAGACGCTTTACTTTCTATAAAGTACGCCACCACGGAAATCTAATCCGTTGGATGGCGCAAAAGTTGGTACATTATGTATGAAACTCCAAAGGATTTCCCAATACTAAGTGTACCCCAAAAGGTTCGACAAAATGAACGTCGATGAAAGGATATATGCTCCTTCACCAAATAAAACCACTCTTCCATCAATTCATCGTCCATGATGCGCCAAAAGACACAACAAATCATGGCAAATATAGCAATGCCTTTCGCTGTACTCACAAATGGTTTAAATCAGGAATTCTTTTTAACTCGTTGCGCATACACCCATTGTGCCAAATGGATAATATAATATATATATATATATATATATATATATATATATATATATATATAATTGATAAATAGCTATAATGACAAAAAAAACTTACATGTTCTGTATATCCCACTTATGGTAATGAGTGTATGTACAAACGTAAACTCACATTTCACTACAATTTGTCCAATCAATAACACGCCGCTCGCGCAATCAAGCGTAAATACAACCACTGTATACCAAAAAAAAAAAAGTTCACATGCACGTTTCGACGTATTACTTCCCAAGCTACTCGTACATCCGATTTGAAGAATAGAGTCACCCGGATAACAAATTATGCTTTAGGAAGAAGCTCGCATAATTCATGTTTTTCAATAGAACGGTTACAAGCTTCTCTGTCACACCCTCTCATGGTTGGAGCGAGTACGACACCCTCAGCTCACTCCATCTGCATTAGATTGCATGGATTGTCAAAAAACACCATCCATCGGTTTTGGGCAGAGAAGTTACTGAAAGATGTCATTGATTCTCCTTTATCGTAACACTCCTCAAATAGCATCAATAGATCCTCCCGAGTGAACCATTTATGTATAGGAAGGTATTTTGTTTACGGATCTCTAGCATATAAATACTCATTAATCAACTCAGCGTTCAACGGTAATAGATGATGTCCATGTTTCTCCTCCTTCCCTTGAGAAATGTAGGACACAACAATCACATAGAACAAAATAAAAAATATCAAATTATAATATTCACACATACAAAAAACAACCTTAATATAGATGTTTTATCACATTCCACTTGTTTGGTACAATCTACGTTATTCTTGTGAAGAAAAAAGAAAAAAAAAGAAGTTACAGTCATGAAAGCAGACTAAAAGTACATTTAACAGAGAGAGGTAAAGACGCAAGGAATCTTTTTATAGTGATAATGCCAGTTACCCAGAAAGAAGAGCACAAACATGACACGCACAGAGAAAAAGAAAAAATTTCGACCATCACATCCCCATCCCAGGTGTAAAGCACAAACCCACCAATTACCATTATCATTCATGTTATCATCATTGTTATTAATATTAGTGTTACTGTGAAGAGATTCGTCGCCCAAGAAAAGAAGAAAAAAAAGGAAAGCAAACACAATGCGCACATTCGCGGCCACACCACAGCACAAGGGATGCGGCACCACACGCACAGCACCTGTCCTTACGCTTTTCAAATTCAAAGCAAACACAAACGCGATGAGCCACACACGCAGCCCCATACAACCAACAAAAAAGAAGAGAAAAATAAAAGAAAGAAGGAGGAGATGCACCTTCTCGGGGCCCCTCCACTCCCAACGCTGAACAAATTTCTTTTTATTTGTTCCACCCATATATTTCAGATTTTTTTTTACATAATTATATTCAAAATATCATCGCATGATTGTATAAATAATGACAAAATCAGAAAAAGGATCGTTCATCACTCTCACTTTTTTCATCCGTTACACATCCAAACCGTAGTACAATTTTTCGACTTTCTCTTTGTAAAATCTGACTATGGACGAAGACATCTTCAATTGACCCAAGATGCGGAGCACGAATGCATGGATGCGCTCAATTCTTGTCAAACTGTATTGGGCAAGTTTTGTATTTTGTGGATTATTGCTGCTCCTTTCTGCAAAATCGTAGGATCGCAACGCGTTCTCCAGCAAAGAATATTCGTAATTAAGTTTTCCAAGTTCTTTAGTCACCAAAGTCGATCTCATCATCGTCAGATCGGTATGAACCTTTAGGGCGGTAAAGATACCATTACGCTCTCGTCTCTCAATTTGCCTCATTTTAATTAACCGACCCATCGCCTCGATGCGGTCATCAAAAACAGAAGTCCAAACCTCTCGCGCGTATTCAATATTTCTTTTTGCGCTTGCATATTGGCCTGACGCCTTCGCACATATTGCAACTATTTCTTTATTTGTCGGCAAACTTCTCTTGGCCCTTTCTTCCAACAATTGGGCCCCTAAGGTATTGTTTGTGAGTGGTATTCCGCGCGCCTTTCCCCCACCCCAAGCCAAACCTTGATAAAAGTTTTTTCTTGGCGTTTTCGTTGTATTATCCTCCCTGATGCTGGTTTTAGTGGGTATTTTCATTGCCTTATTTGACTCAGGAACATCCCTTGAGACATTTTTAACTGCTTGCGAATTCCATGAAAAGGCTCGCGTTTGTTGCGGCGACGGGTTTAAACCAGAAAGATTGTTGAGATGTCCCCTTTTATGTTGGTCTTCATGTGGCTTTTTATCTGGCGCAACAACCTCTGCATGGATGCGACAATGCATCGTTACGAAAGAGAAGAGCGCCAGGAAAAAGAATGTATAACGCATTGATTCTATTTCTAAAAAGTTTTTTGAACACAAATTTTTCTTTACAAAATGTGAAAAGAATATATTTAAAAAGTAAAAAATGTAAGAACAACAATTGATCTGCACATAAGTATACTCATGAAGATGACAGATCCGTATTCACACACGAAATGTGCAATTCCGGCCATGTACTTATACCATCCGTGCCCATAGCAATTGCATAGATGACCCACGATGGCGACAGCCTTGTTTATTGGATCAAGAAACAAATTGTTGCCACTAAAGTCAAAAGAGACCCCCAACCCGCACCCCCAATCTAACAGAGAAGAAGCCAAGATATTTCATGAGAGTTTAACGTATTACCTCGCATGAACGCAAAAAATAATAATAAATTTACAAGAAAAAAAAAATAGTCACTATGGCATGCATTGAAGATGCATATAGAGATGTTCATTTTCAGGTGAAGAAGAGCACCGCAAACCGCACCAGCACGGGCATGCGATGGATGCGCTATCATGGCGCATCAAAGTTTCCAAACTAGCAGTAAACGTCCCTGTTCATTAATTATTTTTGCGCTGAAACAGTAACTTGAGAGAATTAAGTCAACACTTCTGAATACATATTTTTATATAAAAGTGCTATTAGCTATTCTTTTGGAACGCACAAGTAAAACGATGCCTGACACCATTGCGCATACAAAACCTTTACTTGCATTGCTGTTGTTCCTTCCGCTTTTCTATTTAATATATATATATATTGCTTCCCTCTTGGTGAGACAAGGGCAAAACAAAAAATGCATGTCGTTCTATCCGCGTAATGACATGTTCTATGACACATTAGATTCTCATTCGTTTTTTATTATACATATATATATATATATATATATATATATATATATATATATATATATATTGCATCGCTACTTTAGCATCTCTTCTGCAAAGAAAGCTCAGCTGCCGATGAGACCTCGTACAAATCATGGTTGGACCTCCGGTCATTTAGCGCCTTCAAAAAATAATTATTAACCAAGTCCTTCATGCACTTATTAACGAGATGATATACCGGGTGAAGGATTGTTCTAGTATTAGCAACAACAAAAACAAAACAACATGTATTATACATTATTGAATCATCCATAATCAAAAGTTAACCAGAGAAATTTATGCTTTACTAATTCCCCTCTAATCTTTTACCGCAAGAACAGACACGAGCCTCTATACTTGCTTAGATGGGTGTGTTTTTTCTCCTCTATTCCTCCATGTCTCTTCAATTCATGTGGCGTTCTTGTTATGTGTGTCTATGCTTTTTGTTGCTGTTGTTTTTATCCCTTAGCTATGTGCTGTTGCGTTGAATGTTTTTCTGGTATTCAATGATGTGTGCATGTACACACCACTTTGGAATGAGCACACACACAAAAAAAAGAGAGTCAAAATAACTACTGCAGTCAGTAGTCTAATACCTTCTTGTGTGTAAAACAACAAATTATAGAGATACGAGGGAGAGTGAAAGGAGAGAAAGAAAAGCATATCCATTTTTTAAAATAAACACAACAAATAAAAAGGCAACAATAGTCAAAGAAATACATTAATGAAATAAGTTACAAAAATGAAAGCACACAGGAACACCAAAATAATAATAATAATGATATTTATCAAGGAAGCTGTTTTAGCTTCTAATAACATCCTTAAGAATGATTAACAAAATCAAGCGAGAGGCGAATACTTATACCCATTCCTTGAAGTTCCTGAATCAGTAGCTTAAATGCAAAGGGTACGTTAACGCGCGACGCCGTATTTTTTGTGTTACAATATGGACAATAACCACAGTAACCCATAAATCCACACGATCGGCATATATCCACGGCGAATAAATCAGAACTTAGGAGAAGACGCTCATTCAACAAGTTCGATGCACCATAACCAACCATGCAATCCCGCTCCATTTCACCCACACGAAGACCACCACTGCGAGATCTTCCTTCTGTTGGTTGTCTGGTTAACATCGACCGTGGACCAGTTGAGCGGGCATGCATCTTATCGGTTACCATGTGCTTTAGCCGTTGATAGTAAATTGGTCCAAAAAACACATAAGCTTGCATTACTTCACCTGTAATACCAGAATAAAAGACATCTTTTCCGTGGTAGTTAAACCCATGTCGTAAAAGCTCAGCCCCCATATCATCTGCCTTATCACCACTGAAGGCCGTCCCATCCCCATAAAGTCCCGTTACAGAACTTACTTTTGAACTAACGAGTTCTAAAAGTTTACCAACTGTCATTCGACTTGGAAACCCATGAGGGTTCATAATCATATCAGGACTTATGCCTTTTTCATTGAAGGGCATATTCACACCATCTGTAATAAGGCCAACAACACCTTTTTGACCGTGTCGAGAAGAAAACTTATCACCAGGTTCCGGGATACGGACTTCTCGTGTTACCACTTTAATTTTCTGTTCAACATCCATGGACCGCTCCGAATCCCCAGGAGGAGAAATCACGACATGATCAACGACTGCTGGCTGAGGATACTTGTAAACAAGCGGGTTAGGCCTTGGTTCAGAAGATGTCACGGGGGAATACTTATTCACAAGAATATCAAACTGACGGACAAGGGCACCTTTGCTCGCAATTCCATCACTATTTAAAGCCTTACACTTTCCAAAATTAGAATCCGGTGGAAGAATAACGTCATACTCACCATTAGGTAGCCGTTCCAAGTCTATTTCATGCTTTCTAAGAACAATACAGCGGCCATATCCACGATCCAAAGAAGAGCGATTATATACCTGTGCATCTTCAATGTCATACCCACTGTAACTCATTACACAAACCATCGCGTTTATTCCTGCACCCAATTTTTCATAATGCGTCAAATTCATAGCTCTTGTCCGACAGAGGGGACGTTGTGGGTAGGCACCCAGCATGAGTACAGTATCTGTGCGTATGTTCTGATTATACGCAATCGTGCCCAGAGCTTGTTTACCCATAGCAGACTGAAAAGTATTTCGAGCAGATTGGTTGTGATGAGGGTAAGGGATAATTCCTGCAACAACTCCCAAAAGAGACAGCGGTTCCACTTCCAAGTGTGTTGTGTATTTTTCAATATCTTTAGAATACACTGCTATAAGACAATCATTAGCCTCATTAACGTCAATAAATTCAATCAATCCCTCAGCTAAGAGGTCATTTATCGAACATTTTCCTGTTCGTAGCTCTTCCAGATGGCTAGAAGTTACCGCAGGCCTTTGATCAGTAACAACAATGTATAATCTCACAATTCGTCCTCCATCACATCCGATTTGCACACTTTTCTGCCGTTCATTTATTGAAATAGATACGTGAGGATGTAGTCGCCCAGATCTCCGCAAAGCGCGCATACCACGACAAAGTCGATTGGGATACCTGTGGATACCAATAATCGTTCCGTTAAGAAAAACCGTATAGTAGCGCAAGAACTCTTCTGAATTTATGCAGTCTGTCTCTTCAACACCAAGATTATGAGCAGCTGCACGTACAAACGTGTCATCCATATCCAATGTTACTTGACTGAGAATAGCAAAGTTCTTCACAAGACCACAACTTTCTCCCTCAGGTGTATCACAAGGGCATACCATTCCCCACTGACTGGATTGTAAAGAGCGTGGTCCACTTATCTTCCGACTCTTTTCAAAGGATGAGGCTAGACGAGTCATCATACCAATACATGCAATGTACGACAGTCTAGAGAGAACCTGAGTAATTCCTTGGCGACTCATATTAAAACGTTTCAGTTCCCAGCGACCACTACTCAACGCTACACGCATTCCATTTTGAATAACCTCCATTTTACTTTCCATGAGTTGTTTGACATTAAAGGGCTTTGTTGTATCTTTCTTGGAAAGCTGTTGATCCATTGCTGTTTTCACAACTCGATTAAATTGTTTTAATAAATCTTCAAACAAAAGTCCCATCAGCGTTCCCGTCGTTTCGAATCGTTTATTTCCATAAAAATCTCGTTCATCTAGAAGAGATGAGTCTAGACTGGCCTCAATCATCCTTCTAACCATGAAGCATACATAAAGAGCTTTGTGACGAAAGTTCCAGTCATGTTGAATTTCACTCTCACGAATATGACAGAGAAGCACGTTAGCTAAAAATTCAGCGGCTTTGTCAGATTTCGACTTTTGGATATGCCTCTGTTGAGCATCATCAAGTTCCCATGAAGTCTCTTTACGTCGTTCACCTATAAAATGCAATGCATCATCTTGCGTCTTGACACCGAGTAGTGCAGCTTGTTCAAAGCAGGCAAAAAGGACACTTTGAAATGGTGGCGTCGTTCCAATATGCTGAGCTATCTGTTGATCCGCCTCCATTCCAAGGGCTTTGAGCATTATTACAATAGGAATGTCTTCTTTAAACGAACGATGAGACATTACAATACATCCCTTTTTAAACATTACAGAGCACTTTGAAATGGAGTAATGAGTCTTACTCTGAACGTGTGCCAGGATATTGCCATTATCATCCGCCTCAATAATTACACGGTTCTTACTTTGCTGCTCTTGAACAAGGCAAACCTTTTCCACACCCTTAATCACAAAATAGCCACCTGGATCTAATGGACACTCACGCATTGCGATGAGTTCCTCTCGACTTTTCCCGTGTAAATTGCAGCAACTCGACTTGAGCATGATGGGAATTGTGCCAACTTTTATATCTGACTCCACACATGTTCGCTTTGAACGATCACGGCTTGTGTATTCCACATCCACAATCATGTCTCCACGGTAAGTAAGATCACGCACTCGACATTCGTGAGGGGACACAGCTTTTGGCATTTGGCCTTTTCCGACAATTTCCCTCGGATGACATACCCGAATGTTAGTATACCTTATAGAGAAATCGGGGTCTATGCTACTTTTGATTTCTCTATTTGATTCATTAAGAAGAATTCGTTTAAGCTCAACATTTATCAAATGATCAAAAGAAGCCAAGTGATGATTTAAAAACCCTTTCATACTTATAAGCGTTGGAAGCAACTCAAACTTTCTCCTTGCATACTCCTCATCATCACTTTGCCGCACTTCCAGGGGCATAATGGATCACTCAGTAAAAAGACAAACAACAAAATATACTACCCCCACCCCCTTCCTTTTCAAGAAAAGATTCCAACCACAAGACGCTTAGGCTTCAAAGAAAAAAAAAAATCAAAAAGAGAAAAAAATCAAATTCATATCAAAAAGAACTTACAGAGAAACAGGAGGTATAGAAACAGACGTATCACTAGACTGATTGAGAAATTGTGAAGCAAGAGTGAATGCAAAAAAAAAACTTGAAAACAAAAAGTCGTTTTCCAATAAGCCACGATTCAACAGAGTCAATAGGTAGAACCCAGAAGAAAGTGACAAGAAAAACAACTCCAAAACAAAACATCCAAAAGGCAAAAAATGCATAAAAGCTAACTTCAACAAAAAGTTCTCACAAGTGCGAAAAAACAAAAGAAAGCTACACCTTCATTACACCGTTTATGTAAAAGGAGAATCAAAAAATAAGCACATTACAATACATTTGGTGGAAAAACAAATTCCATCGATGTGAAACAAGAGCATAAAATGCCAAAAAAAAAAGAAATTATTTAAACTTTATTTATTCCTGACTAAAAAAAAGAAAAACAATGAATAAAAAAAACCGAACTCACATAAGCATCCACGAGCAAATTAAAAAAAAACATCTGCACTCCATACAAAAACGAATAGAAGTTATACAAAAAAAAAAAGGTACCTGTGAACACATATGGTAAGAAAATAATGATGCCTTCACAGAAAATCGGTTGAAGTACCACTACAAATATGTCGCTTGATAAATTAAACACTCCCACTTAGCATACTGCCACAAAGACATTATTCTAAAAAGAAAATTATCACGGAAGAGTGAAACTTAATGCTAGAAGTATTCAATTATCAAATGAAGAGGTAGCTTAAATCAGTGCATTAGCCAACCTATAGAAGAGTAAAAGTACTCCAAATACGAAATAATTCGCTTCGCAAACGTCAATTCACAACATTTAAAAGAAACAATTTTAACGAACAAAAAAATATGCCCATGTGGAGAGAACCAAAAAAGTCCCTTTTTTTTTTGGTTAATGGACCTTCGACCTTCGGTACACAAAAAAATACAAAGCGTCCTTCAGATCAGAAGAATAATCTTTACCACACGGCATTAACCTTTCAAAAAAAAGACAAAATAAAGAAAATAAAGAAGAAAACAAAACAAAAAAGGGTTTCTGTTCCATTATGATATAATTCAAAAAAAAAAAAAACAGAAGCAAAAATGAAAAACACAACACCTTTTATAATGAGTAGGTCATACGTCTGGACAAGAAAGCAAAAGATCAGAGTTCATAATTATTTACCAACGAAAGGAGTAAATACAAGTTTATCTCACGACTTCCACGCTAGGAGAACGGTTTTGGGTTGGTGGAAAAATATAAAATAAAAGCGTTGTACAACTGACGAATCCGTCACCTCACTGCTAGATAACCAACCTTCACAACATAAAAAAGGTCAAAAGATAAAAAATATAAAACAAAAGATTTTTGTGCATAAAACCCGTCCGGCAACCCCACAACACATATTGTTAGTACCGTCTGTGACGATCATTCATATCGCAAGCCATCAAAAAAAGAAAAACCCGAAGTCAAAGCAAAAAAAAAAATTGCCCCACCCACCTCGTCAGTTTTCACGGGCGCGTGCCGCACACTGCGGCGCACAAGAGGCGGCACACAAGTTTAACTTTTCCTGATCGGCGCGTATTCCCCCACTGTGACTGCGCAGCGGCACCTGGGTCACTGAAAAAAAAAAAAAAGCACTACTAAAGAAATGTTTTAATCACCTTGCCCCACGCTCTCTGGCTCCCTCGTTTGAATTGGGCGTGGCGTGCATTCCATTAGAACGGATTCTGTTGCCATGCCAGCCGCGATGGTGGATAGTTTATTGCTTATGTGAGCTATAGTGGGACTGAGTACGATTTTTTTTTATATTTCTTTCTTTTAACTTTTTCCCCTCTTTCTGTAGACGCACGAAAGGTTTTTTTTTTGTGTGTGTGCTGTCCTTGCTACCATATTCGGCAAAGACTCTTTCTGCTGCTCCCTTCAAGTGGAGTTTTTTGACTGAGCATTTGAAAAAGGAGAATACAATACAACGGCGGTAGATGATAGAGTGTTGTTATTATTTTTCTTCTATTGTTGTTTTTGCGACGCGTTTCGGCAGAATAAGTATGTGTGCCGTGTATATAGAGTTATGCGTCATTTTTTCTTCTTCACTTTGGTCTTTTTTATGCTTTATTATTATTATTATTCTTTTTGTTTTCTGGATCGCTACGTAATTGTTAAACTTTCTCCAGTGTTAAAGGATCACAAAGGAAGAAATACTCACTATTTTACTCACCCTCCTCACGCTGTTTATTTGTCTGTGAGCCTTACCTCTATCCATTATTCCTGTTTTTTCTTTTTTTCTTACACATAGGTTTTAAACGAAGAAAAAAAAAAAGGAAATTTCATTTTTTCCTTACATTAAAAATTTTTTTGCTACTGTTAGCATTAGTTTTCAAGGCTTTGGGAGCGATGGAGTTGTTGCCGAAGTATCTCAATGAGCTATCAGATACTTCTAGAAATAAGCGCACTTCCGGGTATAAGAGGCTTTTTGAGATTTCGAAGGGAAAAAATCTTTCTGTCACTGATGAGTTTGAGGTTCTTCGGAGTTGTCTTCGGGGCTTTGAAGATACTGCAGAGCGTTGTCGCGAGTACGCTATCATGATTGTCACATTGCTTTTGCCAAGGCAAGAGTCATCCGTTCTGGACTGGGTTATGCCGGCGGTTGTGACACGAATTGGTATTTCACCGGTTGAAGAAGAAAGTGAAGAACTTCGCCTTTTGCTACTTCGTCTTGCAGTGCTTTGCATGGATACGTTTCCCCATGAAATAGGTCCTCGGAATTATATTGATTTTTTTCAAGTTCTTTTGGAAAATTGTATGCGGGATGCTTTTCCAGAGCTAAAAAAAGAGGCATGTCGAGCGTGTGTCCGTCTTTGCGCAGTGGAGCCTCTTCAAATAAAGCATATATCATTACAACTTTCTAAGGTTGTGAAAAGTCATTGTCTCTTTCACAAGCACAGTGTTGTTCGGGCGGAATCAGTGATAACTCTAGCATCTCTGATCAAACATGGGGCCTCTGAGATCTTGCGCGATGGAAAAGACGAAGCAGAAGGTAAAACAACAACCAATGTTTTGTTTGTTTTGGCAAATGATCATAGTGAATCCGTTCGATCTGCAGTTGTGAATCTTCTTTCGATCGTCCTCTTGGATATACCTGACCGGCAAGAGCAGCATCGCCGATTGCTTCCTCATCTTCTTCTGCTAGTAACAGACCGATTTGAAGTTGTATCTACAAAAGCCAATGAAGTTTTGGATAGTATGGGCAGACTCTTTTTATTGGATAATGAAGATAATTCAATCGATATCACAAAGAGAAGAATCACCATGAAAGACATTGAGTGGTACGGCGACGATGATTATCCAGATTTAACCTTAACTACAGTGAAAAGGTCACTTTATCCTGTTTTGATGCGCCGCCCGTCCCTGGGAGCACGATACGTGGTTGCGGAGTCCTTTCGTGGATTTGTGGAAAAGTTATTTTCTGATATTACAGCTATTGATTGGGTAATTCCTTTCTCCTCCAACAATAAGAGAGTTGTGGCTCTTCGCATTCTATGGCTTGCTATATATTATTCGGAGAAGTCTGTCGTACAACTTGCGGAGCATATTCTCGGAGCTTTGTATAAATCAATGAGGGATGATAATCAAGATGTTACACATGAATCGTTGATCTGTGTAGAAATTCTATCAAAATACTTAACACCAGATCAATATCTCCCTTTTTTGATTGTTGAACAGAAACCTAAAAAAGAAGATGGAGAAGAGGCAGATGACAGTGAAAATTCCTGCGTCGTTGTTCGCTCGGCAACCAAAACCGTCGTCTTGTCATCGTTTTCAGCAGCGACAATACCGAGCACGTTGCCCACATTATTTTCTACGGCTGCATTGTCAGTCAAGTGTAGTATTCTTACGGCACTCCGTTTTCTTTTGGATGGTTCAAAGCATCTCTTGACCACTTCACATGCTCTGCAAGTGGTAAAAGCTCTAACTTCAACCGAAATTCTGGATAGTGATGATGAAACTTTACTGTGCTCTCTTTTGAGTACGATGTCAAAGCTTATTCATATTCTAGGGGAACGTAATTTCATACCTACACCCGAGAAACCGCTTCCGAAAGAAGTACTACTAGATTACAATCAAAGAACGTTGGATTCTGTCATTTTATATGCTTTATTATGCATGCGTTCTTCTGCATTTATTTCCGTTCAGGACGGGGTTTCACGCTGCATTCGTGATCTCTCTATTACTGTCACTGGAGAAGAGAAAGAGATTTATAATATTCACTTGGGAAGATTACTTTATCGGTATGGCTCGCAGATGCCTGTAAAAGGCTTCTCTGATCTGTTACTTAATTCTGATCGTATTGAAGACGTGGCAGAACAAATGGCTGATGTTTTTTTGTCAAGGCTCAGCTCGGTTGACTACACAAAAAGTGTCACGGAGGAGTTACACTATTTTCGTCTTCTAGAACAGCTGTTGTGGCGAAAGGCTATTCTCTTCCCTACCTGTCACCTAGAGGACCTTCTTCGAGCTATTATTCTCCCCAAAAGCGCGTTTCACCCTGGCGGACCGGCTCATCTTTTTCGGAAAATTGCAATTGGATGTCTGTGTGCTGTACTTCAGGATCAAAATCGTCTTTTGTTGCATGCATCACTCGCCGATAATGAGTTTGCACTGCTATCTAAGGTTGTGACACTATGGTGTAGTGCCACGGATGCAGATGATGCAGAAATGCGTCTTCTTTGTTTGACAGCTGCACCAGATATTTCTCGCCTCCCTTTGAATGTTGGTAGCGCCAATGATGTTCTTCAATCCATTTTGCTTCGCCTTGATGATTCCAGTGATGTTTTGCGTCTCAAGGCGGCAGAAGGGTTACAACGTATTCTACTAGATAAAGACGTAGTGTCCCCTATTTTAATTGATGAGATTATATCCCAAATTGTTCCAACTGTGAAGCGGATACTTATTCACTTAGATGATTCTGAGGAAATGGTTGGACTGCGAACCGTTCTTGTTTCATCACTAAAGGAAATCGCTGTTCTCTCACCGTCTGTTGTTTCAGACATTGTTCGTGGTGCTTTGTCCAGGCAGGAAAATCCTTCGTACTGTCAAGAGGTTCTTCTCTACATAGATTCAATGTAACTATTTTTAATGCAATTTTTTTTTTCCTCTTATTATATATGTTTGTCTTTTTCAGAATGTACGTAAATTACAAATCTATCCGTTAAAAAAACTTACGCAAAGAAGGAAAAATTTTGTGAACCCAATTCGCGTAAATTTATGAACTGTGAACTTTTTGGTTTTCCTCTCTTTTTTTTTTTCGTTCTTTGTAGATACTAGTGTGGAGTCGGTGTGAGTGTGCCTCTCTGCTCTCCTTTTTCATACTCCTATACCCTTTTCCATTGAAAAATGGACGTTCCTCGCGACGATTATGACATTAGTGTGATTATTCGTGCCGTCAAGGAAGTTCAGGAACTATTAGCTTCGAAACAGTTCTCAACCTATTCTGAAATAGATAAGGAAATTTCGAATATTTTGAAACCGTACGAGTCTCTTGGTGATGGTTTTGAGAGGTTCCGCGTGCACTTGACAAAGGATGTTGCGAATAGTCCTGATCTGAAAAAAAGTTTAGCTGACATGAACTCGCGGTGTGAGGGAAGGATTCGTGACTTTGAATGCAGTCAAAAAGATCAAATTAATGATATACTCCCCTTTATAGGTCCTACTTCCCGGATTTTAGTCCATGGATGCGGCGGATTGTTGGCTCTTGCGATTGCGTGTGCGGTCCAAGAACGAGAAGGTGTACATTTTTACATCTGTGAAGGACGCCCTGCAACTGCAAAATATTCACAAGGTACTGGAGCAGCTTTACTACAAAAGGCGGCAGAAACACCTGAGGGAATGCGTCTTCAGGAGAAGCTTTTACAATCGTGTACCATTATTCCTGACGCAGGTGTGGGTGCTGTGATGAGCAAAGTAGACTTTGTTGTAATGGGTGCTTTTTGTGTCACAGAGCATGGAGGACTTGTACATTCTACAGGATCACTACAAATTGCAACCGTAGCGTCTGCTATGAATGTTCCGTTTTATGTTCTATGTGAGACGTTCAAGTTTGCTCGTATCTTTCCTCTCAGCACTGCAGATCTCAAGCAACCCGAAGGTGGTGATGTCGTTCCTTTTCTGGAGTTTGTACCGCCCTCTCTCATCACACTTGTTTTCTCCGAACAAGGGATTATGCCACCTTCTGCTGTCACAGATGAAATGTTTCGGTTTCATACTGCCCGATTCGCTCCTGGTAAACGCAATTAAATCCCATTTAACTTTTGTCAAGAACAAAAAGTACTTTATTTTTCTTGACTCACTATGTTACTTTTTGTGTTACGTATTCGTGCTCCTCTGCGTCCATTATTTATTTATTCCTTCTCTTGTGAGTGACTAATTGGTTACTGGGAGTATATCACTGGAGAATCTTTTGTGTGAATATTTCTATCTTATCTCTTGTTATTCCTTTCCTATGTTTTTTTTTTGCTGTTGTTGTTGTTTGTTGTTTGACTTAATAGATAATGCCGTGCAACTGCCGTCAAGGAACTGGCTCCCACGATCACCTGGGAGACGGATACGTTCGGGAAGGGGTTTTCGGAACGGGTGTTCCTCTGAACGAGCAAGTGGATTTATCTTTCATTCAACTTTGGAATTCTAGACAAAGTCCCGCCGAGGCCGCACGGATTTTGGATCCACAAGTGACTGATAACATGGAGCCGGTGTGCAGCGATGCTGACCCAGAACTTTTGCTACTGGTGCCTCTAAAACAGGTTTGTCGCATAAGAGGTATCTCCATTCTGGGAACAAATGATGATTTCGCTCCTTCACAGGTAAAGTTATTTTGTAACCCAGATGCTATTACAGGCTTTGACTCTGTTAGGCGTTTGCAATATCAAGAAGAAATTCAGCTTGCTCAGGTTGGTGCAGATGATAGACTTATTTACCGAGTGAATCCTGCAAAATTTACAGCCTCATCAAGCATCGCCTTTCTCTTTGAGCAGTGCTTCGGAGAAGATGAAACACATCTCTTGCGTATTGACATCTACGGTGAATCTACAGGAAGACCTGTCCACCAGCAAGTAGCCACAAATGTAGTCTATGAGGCTCTAGCGAACCCAGCAGACCATAACATTGCTGAGGAGAAGAGACAGACGTTTACTATATTGTAAATTTGTTTGAATTCTTTCGTAATTGCGAAAGAAAAAGAAGAGTAAAAAAAAAAAAGCCCTCCGATGCGTATTTGACCTCACGAAATCTTGTATCTTGCGAATTTAAAGCAATGTATATGTTTGTATATGTAAATGTGTTTACTTGTTTTTATTTTCTCCTTTTTTTTATGAAATAGTTTCTTTTTTCCTTTCTTTTTCTCATTCCTTTTTCTTACGTTGGTGCTCGGTGAAAGAAAGGATACATAAGAGCAAGAGCAATAACAAAAACTACAAGAAAAGGAACTAGGACTTTGAGTCAGCGAAAAATAAAAGAAAAATAGTACTATACATATATATATATTTAAAGGTCCATTAATTGAGCAAAGAGAAACAATGCTGAGGCGTCCAGAAGGAACACTGCTTCATGAGCCCTCATTACCTGCACAATGTGTGCAGGAGCTTACACAAAATGGAGTGGCACAATGCGCGAAAGAACTATTTGAACGTGACGCCGCTGTTATTGATCCTCAACTCAGCGAAGCAGTTTCACTGGGAACCACAATCATGGCCGTTTCCTTCAAGGGTGGCGTTGTACTTGCTGCGGATTCTCGCACTTCAACAGGAACTTATGTGGTCAATCGAGCCAGTAATAAACTAACTAAGCTTACAAAAAAAGTCTATTGCTGTCGAAGTGGATCGGCTGCAGATACGCAGGCTTTGGCTGAACGGACATCGAATTACCTAGAAAGCTACGAGACGGACACGTCCAATCCTGTAAATGTTGCCTCAGCGGCAAACATATTTAAGATTCTCTGCTACGCAAACAAGTGGGATATATCAGCTGGTATCATCGTGGCAGGGTATGACCCTGTAAATGGTGGCTCTGTGTATAGCATCCCATCAGGGGGGTCGATTGTAAAGTTGGATTATGCATTGGGTGGAAGTGGATCCATTTTTTTATATTCTTTCTTTGATGCCAACTACAGGCCTGGAATGACAAAAGATGAATGTGTTCAGTTCTGTCAACGCGCTGTTGCCCACGCCTACAGTCGAGATGGTTCTAGTGGTGGTCTTGTCAGGACAATCGCCCTTCACAGCGGTGAACCAGAGCACATGACAGTTCCATGGACAAGGACTCCCTACTGTATGGAGAAGGATCCCAAATACAACGAGCTGGCCATACAGAATCCGCCATTTGGAAGCACATCAAAGATAAGCGAAAACCAAGTCCGTTCGGAGAGTATGTAATCTTCAAATCTTCTCGGGCAACTGTTTTTTTTTTTTTTTTCTTTTTCCTCTTTTTTTATTATTATTTATTATTATTATATTTTGGCTTTTCTTTGACGGAAGTACTTAGATAGGAACGAAGACACAAATAATTCACAATCGGCCCTTATTAGTATTTATTTTAATAACTCTTTAAATGCGAATGAAAATCATTGTTTAACACTTGATATTCTGCTGTTTCCTTTTTAAATTCTGTTCCCCCCCCCCCTCCTTCCTTTATATGTATCTGTGTGTTTGTGGGTGTGTTGTTGCTTTTGATTTTTCTACTACAAAGTATCAAATTAGGAAAGAAGCACAACGAATATCAAGAATACCGTCATAGGAAAATTCAAAAAAAAGCAGCAGCAACAGCACCAGCAAAAGCGGATTTAAAAATGCGTTCGAGACTCTTAGGAAAAAGCCTTGCTTCCATGTATGTGCGTCCACCCGTGACTTCATATACCGATGCCTGCGAGGCACCTGTAGCGATGTGGAATGGTGCCATTCCGCTTAAAGAGATTCGTACTGTACAAAAAGGCATTCCTATCCGCACTGTTGTGAAAACTTACTCCCATCCCCCTGAAATTACTCCGACAAAGTTGACATTTAATCATATCAATTCCATGTACTGCATTGGTAATGATGATTTGATTCAAACCTTCCCAGAGGGTTTAGGTGGGAAAGTCATGCAAATGATGCCTCCAGGTCATCCTAGAGGTTTCTTGTATCGCAAGGAATCACATTTACTTAATCTATTTGTTGATAAGATACAATACTGGGAAACGAAGAGGTCCGCACTACATATTCTCACAAATAGCAGGCGCGGTTTTATTGTGGATGGGCCAACAGGTTGTGGAAAAAGTGCATTAATGTGTCAAGTAGTGCATGCTGCTCGTTCTCGAAGTCTACTCACCTTTTATGTGCCAGATGCGAAGATATGGACTCATGGGGAGTGGTGTTGGCCCAGCACTATTCTTCCAGGTTTCTTCGACGCACCCGATGCCGCACGCTCCTTCCTTCAGTATACGGCGCTAGCTAATCGCCGAATAATGGCTAGATGGAAATTGAGGATTACACCGAAAGACTTACCCCTGGAGCAAGGTGAAAAGCAACCACAAAATTTACTGGAGTTGTGTGAATGGGGTTGTCGTGCGGTTGCACCCGCTTCTATTGATCGTCAGAGTGTGTGTGTTAAATTTTTTATGGACGAATTAAGTGAGGAAAAGAAATTACCTGTTGTATTTGTTGTGGATGGTTGGAATCTTTTCTCACATGATACACACTTTCGTTACCCTCATCCAGATTTTTTGCGAACCTTAGTCTCCCTTAACGATGGGTCCACGGATGTGGATTTGTATCCACAGGAATTACCTCGAATACCGGCTTCTAGACTTAGTTTCGTCCGTGGAATAAACAAGATGGTCCTTTCACAAGATGAACCAAACAAATTTTTCTTCGCCTGTACAACACGAGACTTTAAGTGGTTTGATGGCATTAGTGGATTTCCTGACCCGGAGACGGATCGCTTCAAGAATAGCCTTGATGAGTACGCTCCATATGATGCGGAAAAGGATTCACTTTTTCATCCGATTCAACTAGGCAACTTTGATGAATACGAGTACCGTTCTTTTTTGCGTTTTATTGTAAACTCTGGGGAATTGGCCGGATTGGGTTGGGGACCACTCTGGCACGCCTCTAGTGATTTTGAACGAAAATTGTATAAGATCGGTTTTCTCTCGGATCGTAATCCGCAGCGAGTGGTAGATCACTATCATCAGGAGTTAGTGTGGCGTTACGAGTATAAGCGAACTCGTCAGAAGCAATACCTTATTCAGCGTCGAATCGAAAATGCTGCTTCAATGAGGGGGAAATCCAATGAGTAGCTCAAACATGAGTCTTGTCGTTTTTCACTCTCCTTTTTTTTTTCCTTTTGTCAGCTGTTTCTTCTGCTGCTCATTAATATTATTCTTGTTATGGAGTTTTATCTAAAAAAGGAAGATAAATTTAACATGACTCTCGATAGTGATGTTGTAACAACGACTTTGCAGGAGAGATCTACAGCAAAAGGGACGGAAATCATTTGAGCTTCTCTTGTTTTTGTTATTTACTAATTATTGTTATTATTACGACATCTTTCTCTTTCTATTCAAAATAATAATAATAATAACATCGAGTAGATTTGGAGAACCAGAAAGCAGAAAAGGAGGATACCACACAAACACACACAAAAAAGTAGGGGCCAATGGCTCGTAGAAGGCAGAAACAACGCTGCGAGTTTCAGCGTAGCTTTGATAGTTTAAAGTGTCACTATGGATTCGCGCCATTCCCCAAACAATCTCGCCAGGTTTTATATTCTTTTCGTCTTGCTCCTTATTCACGACGGAATACGCTTTCCGATTATCGCATCGTTGGCGCGCCGAGGGAACAGGCTGTTTTCGACGTTATGAATACATATCATGTGACCGCACCAACACAGCAAGTTTGCGATCTTTTTTTTGAAGTTGCGGCATTGCTTTCTGTTTACTATGATACCGTTGATCACCTTCATCAAACGCCGAAGGCATGATGATGATATTGGGGAACATACTAAAAAAAAGAAAGACAAATGAAAAAGACGACAAAAAAAAATGGAAAAGGCCCATTACTTCCACAAACACACACACACACACACACATCCTTCAATGAAACGAAAGAAATGGTGTTGCTGTCGCTCTTTTTTTTTTTTGCTTTTTTCTTTTTTTTTTTCTTGTTCCCTTACTATTGCTCGTGTGTTCACTGTTTCCTTACTTCAAAATGCCCTCTTTTTTCGTTTCTCTAATAAATTTGAATATATTTATGTGAATATGTGTGTGTGTTACTTGAAAAATTGTGGATTATGTTTCATAGTATCGTATTGTTCTTTTTTTTTTCTTCTTCTTCTTTCTGTGATGAATATATATTTTTAAAATTGTATCGGAAGGAAGGAAGGAAATGAGTTCTTCAACTTTGGAAAGTGGTACATCAGTCATTGCGAATGCCTTGGAGGTGGTTTTGAGCGGAAAACCAATAGAGACCAGTGAGTTTCTGATCACTCTTCAGAGAGCAACGCTGAGGCTGAAAGATTGTACTTTGTTTCGAAAGATAACTGGAGACACCATTGTTTTCGGTCCATGTAGGGGTCATGCGGCCGATTTGGCTCATTATTTACTAAAGAAGGTTTTATCCGATATAGTTAACAAACCGTTAAATGTAATTTTTCTTGGTAATTATGTAGACGGTGGTCATCAATCTATGGAGTTGTTGTATATAGTTGCTGTTCTTTTACTACATTTACCATCCGTGACTCTACTTGTGGGCCAACATGAAATGTTGTATCCCTTTCCCGCAGACGAATTCGGTTCGTTGAAAGGGGAGTTGCGTCTACGTTCATTACATGCTGGCGTGCCTATTGAAGACTTGGAAAATGTGGTGAAGGGCTTTTTCTCTGAACTTCCAGTGGCTTGTGTCATCAACGATCGTTTTTTCTGTTCGGCAGGGGGAATCGCGTCACGATACCCTTATCTACATGATATAGCCAAGGAGACATCTCAATCGAGGCTAAGCGAATTTGTTGAAAATCAGCCTATGGATGAGGAAGAAGATAAAATGGCGGTAGGATGTGCCTTTATGGGTTCAATCTCTGATGAAAGAAATTGCTTGAGGTATACATTTAACGCTATATGTAACTTTATATCTAGAAATGGATTATATACGCACATTGGTGGTTTGGAATATCACATTTATCGTCCCGAGTTTGATAGTTTCGCTCGTTCTAACCACTTCAAGGAATCGACGTACTTCCCAGGATATGCACTGGGAAGAATTCACCATGAACTTCGTGTACCATCGTACATATTACTTTTTTCAGCACCACATTTTTGTGGAGTGAACCAAAATAGTGCTGGCTCCTTGATAATATCTGGCAATACAGTTGAACTTCATCGGTTTGAAGTGTATCGTGAACGACCAGTTATAATGCCGGGAGAAGAGAATCACGCCTTTGCATGGTCACAACTTGTACTGGAAAAATTATTGGTATCTTTTATGAAGGACATATTATTTGGAGGTATACAAGAGCCCGTACATCAAGTTGATGATAATGATATCGAATATATTCAGGGTTGGAAAATTGCAACAGCTAAATTTCGACGCGTATGCCAGCTTCTCAAAAGCCATTCGTTACCTGTTCCTTTTCAACTTAAAAATGAAAGAGAGAACGACACCAGCAACAGCAAAGCTACCATATAATAACAAGAAGAAAAACAAAAACAAAAACAACTCAAAGGATATCTGAATTTTGGATCGACATGTTTGTACTTTATTATTATTGTTAAGATATATATATATATATATATATAATTTGTGAATACCGTATATTTCAGCAAAAGTGGTTCGGAGCAAAAAAGAAAAAAAAAAGGAAAGAAAATATTTCATAATAATAATAACGCAAGAATGGTATTATGGTATGGTCCTTGTTGTTTTATTTTTGTTTCTATGTACATATTAATTCGTATCGTTACTACTTTTGTTTACTTGATGTTTTTTTCTTTTTTTTTTTCTTCCCGTTTTCACAATTTATTCGTATTTTTATGCATTCATACTTAAGTTCATTAGTACAAATTTCATTTATTGTTTTTTTTTTCTTTATTATGCATCAACTACTTCCGCACTATTCGAAATGCCGATTGGCGTTTTTCTGCTGTGATTTACAAACAGCATTTGCCTCCCGCATTGAGAATTTCGCTAAATGTGTGTTTGTAGCAAATCAACTTGCTACTCTTCACACAAAACTTCCACACACCAAGTACATCATCACGGAACACTACCCAAAAGGTTTGGGAAAGACAGTAGATGATATTACTTTACCATCAACTGCCTTGACATTCCCAAAAACAAAGTTTTCCATGGTTATTCCGGAAGTACAGGAAGCCATAAAGGACATTGACTATGTGGTACTTTTTGGTATTGAAGGCCACGTTTGTGTCATGCAAACAGTGGCTGATTTGTTGGATCTAAATAAAAAGGTTTTTGTTCTTGCGGATGCGGTGGGAAGTCAGAAAAAAAGTGATTTGGAATGGGCTTTGAGTGCCATGAAAAACTGGAGTCCGGATTGCACCGTGTCTACGACTCAATCCGTTATATTGCAGCTTTGTAGGGACGGAAGTGATCCGGTCCTGAAAAGTGCAAAAGCTAGTCAATAAGAGGTTATGCCAAAGCTTAGTCAAATCGTCGCTCCACATGGACACCATTCTCACTAAATTTTCACTATCTTTTTCTGTGGACTTCTTCGTCTTTTCTTTTCTTTTTTTATTACTGTTCTTTCCCCTGTTTGTTTGTTCTTCATGTTACTTATGAAAGCGACTAAGTTCGGACTTGTCATTTCTGTATCAAAAACGAGGCCTTGTAAATCCAGTTATGACATTCCTCTTTTTTTTTTTTTGAGTTTGCTTTTCGTTTT
Organism: Trypanosoma mega; assembly: GCA_030849715.1. Lineage (NCBI taxonomy): Eukaryota > Euglenozoa > Kinetoplastea > Trypanosomatida > Trypanosomatidae > Trypanosoma > Trypanosoma mega. The sequence continues at coordinate 96,426 of JASANV010001550.1, read as the reverse complement.
TAAAGCATTGCTGTAATGATTATTATTTGTACTTCTCTGCGTCTCTTATGAGACGTAGATAGAGTATATATATAAATATATATAAATATATATATTGTTTTTTTCTTTTTTGATTATCATTATTTCCGTGATTGCAGTTTCGATTCTCTGTCTTTTTTTTTTTTTGACTATTGTTTATTGTTTTTATTTTATTTTTTATTATTTTGCTATCGCATTGTGTTTATGTGTACGTCATTGAGGATTTGCTATTAAGAAAGGGTTGCGAACGCTTAACAACATAAAAACGAAGAAAAAAAGAGAAAACAAATAAAAACAATAGTAATACGAAATAGATTTTTTTTTTTCTTGTAAGGGTCAAGTGTAGTAAAAAACAACAACAACAACAATAATACACACTTACATTTCACTAGATATTTATATATATATATATATATATATATTTGTTTGATTATTTGGTGCGTTGTGTTGCTGTGATGTCTCAGGAGTTCTCCTTACTAAATCATTTGGGTGTGACTGTTCCCGAGTCCGCCGCCGCTGCCCCCTCGTCGCGCGCCTCTTCCATTGGCCATTACCGCGTGATTGCGCCGACCAATCGCCCCCCCGCCGCCGTTGCCGAACACCGCCTCCCAACAAACGGGGTGGGCGAATTCTCAGGGGAGGTGATTGCCGTTCCCGCGCGTGGGGGCACACCGGCGATGGAGTATCTCGTCTACAACGCCCGCGTCCCGTCCATTCGGGCGGTGAATCGACAAATGGCGGAGACGCGTCGGGCGCAGGCGGCGGCGGCGCGAACCCAACAACAACAACACACCCAACAGCTCCAACTCCAACTCCAGCACCCAAACGAGGACACGTCGCGGCGCCGTCTGTTGGCCTCTTTGCAGCGATCGAACTACGAGGAGGCGGAGCGCCGCCGGGATGAACGGGCGCGTGACAGGGCGTGTCGATTGGAGCGCGAGAGAGCCGCTTGTCTTGGCGCCTCCCCCGCCCCCGACACGCGCCGCGCGCACTGCCGACAGCTAATGGAGGCGAATCGACAAATGGCCGACGGCGCCAAAGCGGCCGCGGCGGCCCGTCGACGGGAGACGAGGGAATGGGCGGCGGCGTCCAACGCGAAGGCCGCCGAGGCGCTGCGGCAGGAGGAGATCCTCCGCGAAGGACGGCGGAGACAATTGCAGGAAACGCAACGCGCCAACGCGGCGCGCAACGCACAGCGGGCGGAGGAAAGAGCGGCGCGAAGAGTGGAAACGGCGCCGGGACCAATTCGCAAAGTCGTCTATCGCTGCCCCGTCAGCGGCGAGCTGCTCCCAATCGAGGCATTCGGGGTGGCAGTCAAACAAAACAAGTCGCAAATATTCTGAAAAGGAATGAAGAAGAAGTACGAAGGGGAAAACGAGAGAGAGAGAGGAAACAGGAAAAGAAGGTACAGCATAAAGGGGGGAAAAAAAAAGAATAGGGGAGGCGCGTACACATCCCACTTACTTTCTCATTCGGAATAAAATAAAGGACGAAAAGAAATGCAAAGAGAAATGATAAATATGAGCTGAATTATGTTTTTTTATTTTTATTTTTAATGTGTGTGTGTGTGTGTGTTGAGAGATAAACGCATATAGAAGAATGGCAAAAGAAAAAGAATGGTAAGCTTCTTTAGGAATGACAGGATGCTTACAGAGTGTGTGACGTGTGTGCTTTTCTGTTAAAAGAAAAAAAGAAAAATTAGATGGGGAGAAAAATATATATATATAGAAACAAAGAAAGCGCTTTTTTTTTGCTTATAAACTTTCGCAGTACAAAGTTTTTATTTCATTGCTTTTGAATTCGTTTTATATATAGATATATATTCATGTTTATTGTTTCTATTTAAATTTTTTTTTTTTTCCTGTGTGCTCTTGGACTATATTTATATATTGAAATATTTTTTTTTTTATGCTTTATGTAAAAACAGAATATGATGTAAAAACCCTGGTGATGGTTTTTTTTTGTTTGTTTTTCCTTTTTTATTTATCTTTTAATAAAATGTAACCACGAACAGTTCCTTTTTCCCTCCTCTTTCTTGTGTGTTTTTTTTTTTTTCCTTTTCTCCTTTTTTTCTCACCTTTTTTTCCCTTTGTATTTATTCCAAATTTTTTTTTTTTCATTTTGTTTACTCAATAGGAAGGATTTGTAGAAATACACATATCAGAAAAAGAAGTCCATAAGAATCCCGATACAATTTCTTCTTACATTTAAATTTTGTATTTCCTAAGAGTTTTTCTTTTTGTCTGTGTGTGTGTTGCTTTGCTGGTCTACGCAAATGCGGCTTACAGATGCGGAGGTGGATGAGTTGGAGCAAAATTACATAAAGCTTTACTACAAGACAACCTGTCTCCTTGAGCCCAATGTGGAGAGAAGGGCCGACTCCGTCGCGCTTGTCATGTGGCGTTCACTTTGTTGGACAGCGCAGGCAATGTCTATTGTGTTCCTCACGCTTTGTTGGGTCCACGCATAACACGATGAAACAGAAACAGATATAAAGTGCTGTTTTTTCACAAAAATGTTTAGGCACTTCCTCACAGTTTTGATGTGCATCTGACAATTAGCCTATGTTAGTGCATGTGTCTCTTTTTGATTTTGTGTATACTTTATTTTTATTTAGTTGTAATGAATTGGAATCTTTTTTTTTTTTTCTTTGGTTTGTTAGAAAACAACAGCAGATTATTGTTTTTATTTTTATTTGACTGGGGTTATCATATTTTAACTATCTTAAATTTTTTTGTTTTGTGTGTTGTATATTTGTATTTGTGTGTGTGTTTTTTACACATCTGTGTTCGCGTTTGGTGCATTTGTTCATACTTTTCATGAATTCCGCTTATGTGTGAACACATTCTCCAACAGAATGTTCCTTTTTTTTTGTTATTATTCTTTGAAACCTTTTGGTGTATTTCTTTCCTTCTTCTTCTCTCTCGTTGTGTTTTGTGTGGGTGAGGAGCCAAATCAAAACCCGTTCGCAACTATTCCCTCCCTCCTCTCCCCCTCCCAAGCAACATCCTCACTTGGACTCTCTCTCTCTAGAAGTGCATTTCCGTTATTTATTTGTTTGTCCCGATGCAATCTGTTCTCCCTTACACAACCAACCCGCAGTGCATGACGGGGTGTGAGAAGATGCGCGTGTTGCATCCCAACGCGTGTGCGGTGTCCGGCCCGACGGTTTGTGCGCGTGAGGCGAATCTTTTAAACGGCGGACTTTTGCATCACTGGGACGCCCACGCCGCGGCCGCGTTGGGTGCGAGCCGATCGGTTCAAACGTGGGACATGTCGTGGACGGAGAAGGAATCGTTTTGGGAGAAGCACGTGGCCGCGTGCAACGGGCCGGAGGAGGTGGAGGATCTCCTCCCCGCCAAGTGGATCGGCTACAACGTGCACAGCGACGTGGACGAGACGCTCGCGTTGGTGTGCAAACTCTGCACGGCGCTCGTCGACAAATTCGTTTCCCTCTCACGCGGCGAAAACGCGAATGTCTCGACCGCCAAGTGGCGGCAACGACAGGTGCTGTTTGATCGCCTCGGGGCGGTGATGGAGCTGTTGGAGGCGTCTATTGGAGAGGCGATTCCCATTTTGCGATTGCGGGATGCGGAGTTTGTGCGCGAGTGTTGGGGACAGTTGCAGGACGAGGAGCGGACCGAAATCATCTCCGCCCTCAACGCCGCCGAGCAGAGCCATCGGTGAGGGGGAGAGTCGGAGATGTTACGCCAAACGCACTCTGAAGGAATGGAGGAATGAATGAAACGGGAAGGAGAGGATTGGAAAGTGAAAAGGAACGCGAAGAGGAACAACAACATGAGAATGAATAGAAAAACAAACAAGAACAGAAAGAAAAAAAAATAGAAGTATTTCCTTCTCTAGAAAGTGGCTAGATAGATGCATCACCGTATGGAGCGTATACGCGAACAGACAAAGTGTCAAATGTGTAAATGATGAAAAACGCACAAGAAGAAGTGCATTCTTCAACCATAACCTCTTCTTTCTTTTTGTTGTGTTTGTGATTGTTGTAGTGCCGATCTGTACCAAGAAGGAAGGGACAGCTACGTTTACCTTTGTTTTTTTCTTTTTGAATTTGTTTTCATTTGACCAGTTCTCTAAACACTTTTTCTTCTTTTTTTTCTTTCTTCTTCTTATTACTATTATTATTATTATTATTCGTGTGTGTGTGTGTGGAGTTTTTATATATACATCTATTTATAATATAACAGTGGGATTATTGTAAGCATTGTCTGTACATCTGCCCCCGCTCTTTCACACCCGCACGTGTGTACCCATTCCATAGAAGGAAAAGGAAACGAAAAGGGAAATTACACACATATTGCTTTTCTCTTCGTTTTTTTTTTCGTTTTTTTCTCTCTCCTCATGCAACGCGGTGCCTCGTCACGTCTGACGTTTGAGCGATTGTTGTGTGGGGATGCCTTTTTACGCTCCGGCTTTGATGTTTCCGCTGCCCAGCGCCTCGCCGCCGCCCTTCGCGCGCGTTCCCCGTCGGCGCCGCTTCCCGTTCCCGTTGCCTCCGCCCTCGCGCGTGGGTGTCTGCGCGCGGCGGATGTGCGCGGGGCGGCGGCCCTTTTGGTCCTTCACCCCTTTCCCGACGCCGTCGCCGCCGCGCTGCTCTCCCCCGCCCCGCTCCCGCCGGCGGAGACGCTCTCGCGCCTCGCGGAGTCCGTCCAGTCGGTGGCGCCGTCCGCCGCCGCGCTGTTTCTCCGCGCCGCCGCCGCCGCGCTGGAGACGGGGGACGTCTCGGCGCCAACAAGGAGGGTTTTGTTCGAAGCGCTTCTTCGCCACGCGCGGGCGTTTCCGTCGTGCGCCGGCGCGCTTCTCCCGCCGCTCTGCGCGTTGTGTGCGGCGCACAGCGCGTCCGACCGGCGCCACGTGTGGGAGGCGCTTCAGTGCGCGCGCCGCGACGCCTTTGTGCCGCCCGCCGCGTTCGGCGCCGCGCTTTTCCTCTTCGCAACCGGCGGGGAGCACCGACGCGTGCTTTGGCTCTGGCGCTGGCTGCGACACACCGCCGCGCGTTGGGACCAAACCGCCGCCTCCGCCGCCATCCGGTCCGCCGCGCTTTGCCGACAAACGCGCGTGGCGATCGCGGCGATTCAGAGTTTGGCGGAGGCGAACGCCGACCCGCTCGACGACGCGCAGCGCGAGTTCGTCCGTCACCTCGCCGCCCGCCGCCCCCCGCAGACGCGATACGCGGACCAACTCGTCGCGCATTGGCACCCAAACCCCAGAAGCCGTTGGGTCGGCGCGGGGCGGCACACCGCGTTGGAGCTCCTCTTCGCGCACTACAAGGCGCAGAACTTCGTGCGATTGCGCGAACTCCTCGACGAGGCCGTCCACGCCGCGCACGGCGTCGAGGAGCGGCACGACCTCCTGCGGCTCGAGGGCATGCCGTACATCTTGCGACACTTCGCTATGGACATGAAGGAGGAGGCGTGGCTGCGCACGCTGTTTGAGTGCGGCACGAAAATGAAGGATTTGGGAGAGTTTCCGCTACTGTTGGGTCTCCTCGCGGGATTGGCGCGGCACACGCACACGGTGGAGGCGTTTTTGGCTGAGATATCCGAAGTGCAGATCACACCTGAGAATTTTCATAAGTTGGTAACATTTGTAGTGGATGATATTTGCTTTAAAAAGGCGGTAGACACATTGGAGTTTGTCACAAAATTAGCGGCGGCGCTTTCGCAGGAAGTGCCGGATGACGTGAGGAGTTGGCTTCATCTTTTGGGAAGTAAGTCCACCAACATCTAAGTTGAAAGGAAATGAAACAAAAAAAGTCAGAACACATACGGAGACGTGTGTATCTCCCTATTTAAGAAACACACAAACAGAAAGAGAAAATAAAGGATGGAAAAAGGAAAGCAGTTCAAATAATCACACACAGCATTCCAAGGTAAGTTGGAGAGAAAAAAAATGAAAAAAAAAACTGAAGAAAGGCATAAAGACAAAAAATAAGATGACGAATGCACTTAAAAAGAAAAAAAAAGCAAAGGAATACGCCACGCACACGAAATAATTTTTTTTATGAAAGAAAAGAGAATTTATATATATATATATATATATATATCAAAAATCATCACATATGGTGGATAATGAATTACGGTTTGTATTGCCCAGCCGTGCTTATTTGTTACTTCTTTTTTCGTGTTTCTTTACACACTTTGCAAAAAATATTCCAATCAAAACATGGTAAGGCAACAAATCCCCCTCACTGAGTCATATTTACTCGCTTTTTCTTTTTTGCTTGTCTCGTGTGTGCTTCTTTTTTTTTTTTTTGTCTCTTTGTAAGTATTTATGTGTCTTCTCGCATTTCGTTTGTTTGTTTATGTCTTCGTTTTTATTATTATTATTGTTATTACATTCTTTTTTTGTGTGTGTCTTATCAATCCGTACACAATCCTCTTTTTGTATTTCTTGTGTGTTTTTATAAGTGCTATGTTTCCATTCATTCTTTTTTGCCCAAGTCGGCTGGAATTCTTGCGTACACTTGGTAAAACTTTCTTTTCCTGTACTTCTCTGTGATTATTTGTGTTCTCTCTACATTTTATTTGTTATTTCCCCCCTCTTTCTCGTTAAATGATACGTCCTAACATTGGTGATCCCTCTCTCTCTCTCTCTGCATATATATATATATATATATATATAGTCCTACACTGTGGGATCTTTATTTTTGGATACCTTCTCTTTCCGTTGGCCCGTCTTCTTTTACGTATTGGTGTGTGCAGCACTATCCGCCATGCACCGTTCCCCTTTAGCGATGGACCAACGCGCGTGTCCGTCGTTTATTCCCGCCGAGGCGTCGGACCCCGCCGGGAATGGCGACTCCCTCACCGGCGTCTTACGCACCCTTCCGCTCTCCCTCCGCCCCTTTTCCCCCCAACGCGCCTTTTCCCCCAACAGGCCCCGCCGCCTGTCGCCGTCCCCGCGCGCGGGGGACGTGTACGCGTCCCTCACACAACGCGCGGCGATGGCGCGGGAGCGTTTGGAGTCGGCGCGCGCCGTTTCCATTCGCCGCTCCCTCTCCGCGTGCCGCCCGACGCCGCGCATCAGCGCCGTGGCCCGCGCCATGCCGCGCCCCGCCGACATCGTCGACCGCCTCTCGCGGCTGCGGGCGGAGCGGTTGCGCCTCGACGCTTTCCGCCGCGCCGTGGCAGAGCGCGAGGAGACGGCGCGCGTGGCGCTCTTCTTCGCGCCGGCCATCACAGACCGCGCGCGGCACGCGGAGGGGCGGGCGCTGAAGGAGTCCGCGTCCGTCCGCCGACGCGACGCCCGACGCGATGCCGCCCACGCCGAGGCGGCGCGCCGCCGCCGGACGGACGCGGACTGCGCGGAGCACACCGCCGCCCCGCGCATCAACGCACGGAGCGCCGCGTTGGCGCAAAGGGCGCGCGCGCGCAGCGGAACGGACGGGATGGCGCACGCCGACGGCCTCATGGCGCAAAGGGGCCGCGCGCAACTCGCGCAATGGGAGCGGACGCGCGCGGGGGAGACGTTCGCCCCGCGCATCACCGCATACGCCGCGGCGCTCACACGCGACGGGGACACCACCCACCGCCTCCACGCCGCCGCGCAGAGGAAAACGGAAACAGCAAAGGAAACAGAAACGGAAAAGGAAACGGAGATGAAACGGGTGAAGGCGGTAAGAGCCTCCGGGGCGGGGGACGCCGACGGCAGCACGTTGGCGGAGCGCGAGGGGCGGTACCAAACGCGGCGCGCGGCCAAAATCCGCGCCATTTTGGAGTCCGAGCGGCGGCTGCACACCCCGACGCTCGATCCCGTGTCGGAGATGATCGCCGCCGGGCTTCCCGTCTCCGCGACGGAGCGCCTGACGACGGGCCGCACGCGTCGGGAGACAAGCGGCACGCCGTTCGCCTCGAGTTGCGCCTCCTCCCGCTCCGTCGGGCCGAACGCGGGGGCGGAGGAGTACAAATCCCCGCCGTCGTCCCCATTGGCGGCCGCAAAGGCAAAGTGCGGCGTGTTTGAGCGCATGCAGCAGTGGCAGCGACGGCGCGAGGAGAGGTTGGAGCAGCTGCGCAGTGAACTGCACGAAAGCCAACAAAGACAACGCGACGCGCTGCACGAGGAATCACGTGAGAGCTGTTCGATGATGGAAAGGGGATTGGAGTCCATGTCGCCGATTCCGAGAGAGGGCAAAGTGCTTCCCATGGAGGATGCCACACCACGTGCGCTCACTGTTGGGCGAAACGGATCTCCCACTCCCATTGTGCTCTCTTTGGCCCCAATGAAACACGTGGACCCTAACCAATAGGGAAGCAAAGGGAGGAACAAGAAGTTGGAAAGGAACAAGACAGGGAAGGAGGAAAAATAGAAAAAAATAAGGATAAAGAGCCACCCCATACACACACAAAAGAAAAGAAAAAAAAAGGAAAAGAATGTTTCATTTACATTTATAAATGCATATGTAAATATGTATATAAATGTGATTTCTGATGACTGTTATTATTATTTGCATTCTTTATCTTTTAGTTGTTGTGAAAAGGTTACGTATGAATGTGCAGTTTACTGTTTTTCCTTTTTCTTGATTACTTGTATGATTGTTTTTTTTTTTCCTTTTCTTTTTAAAAGGAGAAAGAAAAACAACAACTTTGCCTTTCTTATGTTTCTTCGCATTTTGCGATCGTTTTTGTCATTATCGACGTGTAACATGATAGGAAATTTTTTCGTGTCTTTTCATTAAAATGTGTGATTTGTGAGAGCCATTTTCTCACAAACATTCCTTCGTACATACTACGACTCTATCGTTTATCGACTAAATCAAAGTGAACATATTTTTCCATTATGTATATATATATATATATATACTAATTTTTTTTTTGTCGTTAGCAATGATAAGAAGCGGAAAAAGTTGATATGTTTACAATTTTTCTTTAATTTGTAGAAGATTAAAACACCTTTACATATTTATATATATTTATTAGTTTTTTAAACAAGCTTTTGGGTATTTGTATGAAAAGTTTTTTTTTTGTTGTTATTGTATATTTATTTATGAGATTCACATTTTGGATATACTTTTCTCCATTTTTTTTTTCTCCTTTTGTTTGTTTTCTTCTTTTAATTAATATGCTGTTACAAAGAATTTTTTTCGTTGACTAGGAATTAGAGAACGGTGAAGCAGCAAAACCGTGAGAAAACAAAAAAAAACAAAAAAAAACTTCAAAACAATCTGAAGACAGAAAAAAAAGAAAAAGAAAAGGAAAATCACAGATCGGAAGTGCAGTGAAAGAATACATAAAAAAAGAAGAGAAACAAAACTATAATCAGAAATATACAAAAAAACAAAGAAAGAAAGATTAATAGAATTCCCCCCCTCCCCTCCCTTTCCAAGAAAAAATTTAAAGAAAGGAAAACAATATAATACAAAGAAAATTATTCAGAACAGAGGAACACATACACAATTGACGCATTCATTGTTAGAAATCTATTCCAAACACACCAAACCAAACCAAAAAAAAAAAACGAAAAGAGAAGGCACAGTCCAACGACACCACCGACCGAATGGCTGAGAATCGAGCGGAGGAGTATCTCAACGATGAGCACACACCTCCGCCACCACTTGAGGTTTTGCAAAAGCTCCAATTATTTCGCACCACACTCGTGAATTTCATTGAGTGGAAGAACTTTGAGGAGGTCGTGCGCGGCTGTTACGTGCGCGTGTTACTCGAAATGCGCAGCGAAGACGTCCGGCGCGACAACAGCGATCATTATTACATCGCGTGCGTCAAAGGTGCGCGTCGGGGGCCGAAGTACAGCGGATTCTCCGCCGATCTCGCGAGCACGGAGTGGCACATTGTGATTGAGCTGCCGCCGTGTTTCCGCTCCACGCAGAACGGGAATCTCGTGCAGCTCAACTCCATCTCCAACTCCCCATTCCGGCAGTCGGAGTATCAGCAGTGGTGCGAGATGACGCGCGAGGCGGGGCTCTCATTTATGAGTCTTCCGCAAATGCAATTCCGCCTCGACATGTTGGAGGAACACAAACAACAGGCGCTCGTGCCGGAGCCGCGACGCAAACGGTACGGAGAGGATCCGCAAACGACAGAACGCCGGGAACGCGCCTTGGCGTCACTTCGGGAACAAATAAAGGCGGAGATTATTCAAACACATGTGCAAATGCCGACACTCGCGGAGATGCAGCAAAAGCCGCTCGAGCAGCTGCAGGAGATCGAGCGGGAGATACTCGAAATGATTAGTCGTGTGCGGATGACCATTAATGAACGGTCCAAGTGTATGATATGCCGTCGACGCCTCTGTACGGTTATTTGTTACCCATGCAAACATCAAGTGCTGTGCAAAGACTGCGCGGAACACATTTACGGAAAGTGTCCCGTTCCAAACTGCACGGTGTCCGTGCAGGAGACATTTGAGGCATACACATCGTAGTGAATCAAAATACATTAGTTGTGTTTCTTTTCTCTTTTTTGTTTTTGATTGTTTTTTGGGTTTATTGTGTTTGTCTTCATTGCTTTCGTTGCCTATCCAATAGCAAGAGAAGGGAATCAACACTGGAAATGGGTAAATAGTGCAAAAAAGAAGAAAAAAGAATGAGAAATGACAAACAACACAAAAAGTGAAGGAGACGACAAAAAAGGAAAAGGGGAAAGAAAAGAATGTGCGTATTTTTTCTTTCTTTGTTTGTTTAAGTTAAATCTGCCCTCTTGCCCCTCCCCAAGCAACAGCAACAAGAAGAGCTAGAGCGTGAAAACGTGGATAATCATAGAATCTCAAACCATTTCTTCATTGCACTTTTCACTTTTTCTTTTCTTGCTGCGTGTTTGTCTTTTTTCTTTTTTGGGGGGGTGTCGTTTTATGGTTGGCTTGTTATCACTTTTCTTATTTTGTTGTTTAGTGCTTTTCAAAAGTATATCCTTTTTTTTTTTGTTCTTGTTGTTTTTTCATCACTTTTGTTTGGCTCTTCGTTGTTTCTACGTTATTTCTACGTTATTTGAAACCGAATGGGAGAGAGAGGTCGGAAAAAAAAAAAAGGGTAGAAACAAAAAAAAAAAACAAGAAAAGAGAGTGCCGAAAAAGAAGGACGATCAAAAATGGAAGACACTAAGTAAACAAACATCAACAAATGTATTTTTTTTTTTCATGATTTCAAATCATTCAACAGAAGGAAGGTGTTTGTTTGTGTACCTATTTGTGTGTAGATGCGCTTTTGTTTTTTCGTTTGTTTGGTCAGAAAGGGGGTTGTGTCTTAGCTTTGTCAAAAACCCTTTCGTAAGTTGTATTCCTAGAATGAGATTCAGGGGGGATGAGGACAGGAATATACGATTTGATCTGTGATGTCTACTTGTGGCTGTTATCTTTCTCTTCCCCTCCTTATCCCGCCCTTTTTCATTTTTTTTTGTTGAATTTCAAAACGCGCATTTGAGGAGACTATCGCGTCACACAATACTCTTACTGTGCTATTCCATTACTTATTCCAGCCTTCATTTCTTGTGTGTGCTTTTCCTTTTTTTTGTGTGTGTGTGTTTGCCTTTGTCTCTATTTAATCTTGACAAGCATTGCGCTCTTATGTGCTGTGGTTCCTCTCTTCTTTGTACTTTTTCTTTTTTGTGTATATTCACATTACTTTTTATTTTTTCAATATATATATGTATATATATGTATATATTCTCTTTTCCCCTTTTTTTCTTCTCTTTCCTCTCTCCCCCGTTTCTCTCATGTGTGTATGTGTAATGATGGCCATTGTTTGAACTCTTTCCCCCAACCATACAAAGGGATTAAATTCGTTTGTGTGGCGAATGCCTAATGCCGCGTGTGCCGTCCCTTCGGCCACGGACGGAGGGAGAGGCGTGGCTGCACGCTTTGCGCCCGTCCTCCCCTTTCTGTGCGTCCTCTCCACCTCCCCAACGCACTCCCCACACACGCGTTCGGTCTCCCCCGACGCATGGGACGAATGCGTCTCGGGGTTGGGTCGAGGAACGCCTCGATCATCTTTTGGCGCGCAATGATTGCCCCATTGCGCGCGCTATGCGGCGACGCGAGGCCGCGTTTGCGACGTCCATGCGTGAATGGATCGAATGGCGCGAAAAGGAGACGCAGTCGATGCAACGCCAAGAGGCGGAACTCCGGCGTCGGGCGGAATGGCTGGCGCGGCGGGAGGCGTCGCTGTTGGCGCGCGAAACGGCGTTACGTCGGGGTGAGGCGAAACTCCAATCGCAAATGACGGCGCGGAGGGAACGCGCGGCGCGGAGGGAACACACCGCACGCAACGACCGCGTAGTGGAGCTTTGGAGCGCGCGGGAAAAGATGCGCGCGATGGAAACGGAGTTGGAAGAGTTGCGGAGTTTACTTCAGGGCATTCCGCGCGAGTCGGGGGGGAAAGGCACGGACGAATTTTCCTCCTCATGACGGAATGGGAGATGAAAGCGAAGGGCACGGTCAAACACAAGGACAGGGATGGGAGCTCTGTGGAGGGTCGAATGGGGAGTCATCACGTATCGAAACAAAGAAAGTAAATTAAAAAAAAAAGAATAATAAGAGAGAAAGAGTGAATGATTGGTATTGCTGTTTTAAATTATTATTATTTTCTTTTTAAAAAAGACGCGCTATGAGGCCACGAGCACCACCATTAACAACAAGAAAAAGAGTAATATACGTATACATATATGTGTCGCATTTAAATATTTGTCATGATAAATTTTGTACTGTATGTCGAGGGATAGTGTAGAAGTCACAAAGTTTGTGTACACATTAAAGAGAAAAAGCGAACCACAATTTTGTTATAAAAGATAGATTTCTCGCAGGAGTGTATGCTTCTTTTCTTTTATTCCTCCATATGTTCTGTTTTTTTGTTTGTGCCTTTCCATTCCTTTATGCTTAATGATCTTCACGTTATATGCTTTTTGTGGGGTTTTTGTTTTTCTTTTTCTTTTTTTGTAACGCGTTTCTTCTTCTTGAAGATAGAAAAAGAGGGGAATCGGTACTAAGGAAACCCTTTTGAAAGCCCACACACAAACAAACAAACAAACGAAACGCTGCTGATATATAGGGTCTAGAACGGCAAGAACACCACAAACAAGAGAGAGAGAGAGAGAGAGAGAGAGAGAGAGAGAGAGAGAGAGGACTATTTGTTTGATGGATCAACTCTTCCGATCTGTTCCGCGTAGCGAGTGGCGCGAAAAGTCTTCTGTTCGCGCGTGCGAGGCCTGTCAGCGTTCCTTCACACTCCTTACCAAACCCGCCCATTGCAATGCGTGCGGCCGTGTGATGTGCCCTTCCTGTCTCGAGCGCCAATTGACACTGCCGGGACAGCCCGGGTCCGCCCCTGTAGTTGTCTGCCACGGCTGTGCGGTGAGCATATCGAAGGCGCAGTCGGAGGCGGAGGCGGCGTATCACCAACGCCGCACGCTGATGGAAATGCTTAGTGCCCAACAAGCGGAGGCGGGGCGACTGCTGGAGCTCTCCACCTCGCTGCGCGGCGAGAATGAGGAACTCCTCCTCCTCGTGGACACACTGCGGGCAACAAATGCGCAACTAGAGGGGGCCGCCAAGAAAGCGGAAAGTGAGAGGAATAGTTATAGTAATACCACTGCCGCAAACCGAGCGCATGCGGAGGTGTCTCCGTTACAGTCCTCGTTGGGTTCGGACACGCACGGCACAGGTTCCCTCGTGGAGCAGTTACAAAAGAAACAGAAACTTCTCGACGTGCGAGAGGCGACGCTGCAAGAGGCTCTCAAGAAGGTCTCCGGCGATGCCGAGCGGGTGACGGCGCAGCGACAGCAGCTGCAAATCACAGAGCGTGAACTTCGGGAAAAATTAGCGCAGGAAATGAATGAACTCCTCGAGGTTGAATCGCGACGGTTGCAGGACATTCATCTCGAGGAATTAGCCGCTTTAGGTGAACAGTTTACAGTATGGGTCGAAAACGCCGCGGCCGCTGTGCAGAGATGCAATCAAGCGACAATGACTGCCGCCATAAATGAGGATGAAAAACGACAGCAACAGACGAATAGAAAGAAAGAGGAGGAAACGGAGAAGGAGAATCTGCAGGCCGAGAAGGAACGGAACGCGCAGCTTGTAGAGGAACTCCGCGCGCGTCTCGCCGAGTCGCAGGCGGAGGTTTCACGCGTTAAAGTGACACATGAGGCCGAAGTGACGAAATGGCGCCAACGATTAGAGGAGGACACACGTGTGCTGCAGGCAGCGGCGGATGTGAGGCAGCGGCAGACGGTGACGGAGCACACAAGCACCTTGAAAAAGGCAGACGAGCGCACCACTGCGTTTGAAGAGGAATGCGCAGAACTTCGAGAAAAATGTGCCAAATTGGAAGAACAGTGTAAAGCCTGTAATGTGCTGAATGAAAAGCTCGAAGAGAGTCATGCAGCACATGAACACGCCGCACTACTTGAGGCACAGTGTGAGGAGCTTCGAGAAAAGTGTAGAGGTCTTGAAATGCAGTTCATAGCGGTTAACGAGACGAATAAAAAACTGGAATCCCAATGCAAAGAATTTCGGGAGGAGTGTGACAAACTCGAGGCACAGTATACATTATCTAGTGCGACAAATCAAAAACTGGACGCCCAGTGTGAGGAGTTCCGCGCAAAATGTAGAGATCTGGAAACACAACACAAGACACATGACGCGTCTCGCCCGGACTCCAACTCCTCCCCGGAGCAGTCGCATGGCCCAATAGAGGATGAGGCCACCGTTAAGAAATTGCGTCGTGAGCTCACGAGTGCCCTTCGCCTTGTGCGAAGCTTTGAGGAGCGTGCCACGCAAAGCTCCATGGACGTTCTCGCGCTCAAGCGCGAGGCCAGCAGCAACGCGGAGGAGACACAGAAGTTGCGCGAGCGACTTTCCCGAACCGAGAAGGCGCTGATGCGGGCGAGTGGAATGGAGCGCCGCCTCGCCCACGAGTTGCAGAAGCGCCAAACCGCCAAACCAGACACGAGAGACACCGACTCGGGGAGTGCGGCGCCGTTAGTGGCGTTTGCCATGTCGACTCTCTCTCGAGCCGCAACGCACGCCGACGGCTACACGCGACTTATGGGGGAGGCGTTTCGGCGGCATTACGATATAGGCATTCACGCCCTGCAGGCGGAATGGGCAAAGCGACACGAACTCACCCGACGCAACACGCGGGCTCTCGAGCAGACAACGGCGAGCATAAAGGCCTTTCAGGATGAGTTGAAGTCACGTGAAGATGCACTACGGAGTCGAGAAAGGGATTTGACAGTCCGTCGTGGTCGACTTTTGCGGCTTTCGAAGGCACTGCAAGCTGTGGCGCGGCGATTACGCGAGCATGGGGCAACCGTCATGTGCGAACAAGCTGCAGAGGAGACGCAGCGGTTGACATCTGTTGAAAGCGCTTTGCGAGGGACTTGTATGAAAAACGGGATTTAGCGAATATCGATAACCATATCCTCATCAACCAATGCAATAAACGAAGCACAACGCGTGGAGTATGAAGTACTATTATTTTCTTTATCTATGGATTTATCTCTCTCCAAATATATTTTTATATGGTATTTCTTTTTATTTCTTTTTATTTTATTTTATTCATGTGCGTGTGTGTGTGTGTGCATCAGCTGTATCTTTTAATATATATATATATATATATATTCTTTAGTTGTGCGTGTAAGCAACTGCTCATTCACGTTTCTCTTTGTATTGTCATTTTATAGTATATTTTTCTTTTTGTATGTATTGGTCTATGAGTTTTAAAAAGATTTATTTCTTATTATTATTATTTAGTGGACATAATCTTTTGATACTTTTCATTGTTATTTTCTCCTCCTTTCCTTTCCTTTCCTTTTTTTTTGTATATATTTATTTAATCGTCCTTAATCTTTTTTTAGGTTTGTGCGAAGAGTCTACTTCTTTCTTTCACGGTTTGTGTGTGTGACATGACGGACTTTTCTTTGGAGGCGGTGAAGATATTACGAGCGGCGGAGGACGCCCTCTCCGGCCGTCGTCCGGCCGCCGCCGCGCTGGATGCCGCCGCTTCGCCGGAGAGCGCGTCCATTCTCGAGATGCATCGCCAACTGCGCGTGGCCCTCTCCGAGATCAGCGCGCTCCGCGGCGAGCTCGCGCTTGAGCGGGAGGCGCGGGCGCAGACGCTGACCGCGTTGGGCCGCCGTTGGCGCGAGGAGGTGTTGGTGGAGGTGCGCACCGCCGACCACGAGACGCGCCGCGCCGTGTCGGAGCTCGAGTCGAGCGTTGGGCAGCGCCTGCAGGAGGCGGCGGCCGCGCGTCAGGTGATGCGCCGCCAGCTGGACGAGGCCGTTCGCGCCGGCAAGCACCACGACCGCTCGCGCTTCGACCAGCAGGAGCAGATGGACGAGGCGCTCGCGGAGCTTCGCGCGCGGCTGGAGGCGGCGCTGCAGGAGTGCGCGGCGGGGCGGTTGGAGTCGGCGCGTCTGGTCGAGCGCGAGCGCGGTGCCCTCGACCGCCGCCTCGACGCCGCCCTCGTGCAGTTCGCCGAGGACCGCCGCGCGGAGGAGCGGCAGCGCGCGGTCCGCCGAGAGGAGCGGGCGGCGGCGGCGCTGAGCCACACCCGCGCGGCGGCGGAGGCGGCGGAGGCGGCGTGGGCGAAGCGCGGCGCCGTGTTGGAGCGCGCCGTGGACGAGTGCGCGCAGTCGGGGCGGCGCGAGACGGCGCGCCTCGCCGAGCGGGTGGGTGTGGCGGAGGCGAAGGCGGCGGAGGCGCTGCTGCAGAGCCGGTCGGCCGCCGCGCTGGCGGAGCGGGTGTGCGCCGCGGAGGTGTCGGCCGCCGCCGCCGCACAGCGCGCGGATCGGGCGGAGCGACGGGCGGAGGCGGCGGAGACGGCCGCGCGGGAGGCGGCGGAGACGTGCCGGTTGCGCCCCCCGCCCCTCGACGCGGATCGGGCGGAGCGCCTCGTGGCGGAGGTGGCGGCCGCCAGTCGGGCCGCGTCGCGGGCGGAGAAGGGCGTCGCCGCGCTGCGGGAGGCGTCGGGCCGCGCGGAGGCGGAAGGGGAGCGGCTGCGGCGCGCGGAGGCGGACGTCCGGCGGCTGCAGGAGACCGTTGCGCAGCCGTGTCCGGCGGCGGAGCGCTTCGGGCGGGAGGCGAAGGCCGCGCTCGATGAGGAAACGCGGGCGCGCGCTGCGCTGGCGGGGCGGTGGGAGGCGTGGGGCGCGCAATGGGAGAAGTCCCGCCGGGACGAGCGCCGCGAGTTGCAGTGCGCGTGCGAGGCGCAGCGCGCGGAGACGGACGAGTGCCGCCGGCGGCTCGACGCGCTCGGGGCGGAGCTGCGGTCGCTCGCGCAGCGCGGGGCGGCGGAGACGGCGGCGGACGGCGCCATTCGCGGGGAACTCGACGCCGTCCGCCGCGCCGTGTCGCACCTCGAGGCGCAACTCCGCACAGCCGCGGCCGAGACGGACACGCGCGTGGAGGACGGCGTGGCGCGCGCCGAGTCGATGGCCGCAGCGCAGCTCGAGGGATTGCGAAAAGAGTTGCGGAAAGAGTTGGGAGAGGAGTTGCAGAAAGAGTTGCGGAAAGATTTGCAGAAAGAGTTGGGGGAAGATTTCCGGGAAGATTTGCGGAACGAGTTGCGGAACGAGTTGCAGAAAGAATTGGGAGAGGAGTTGCGGGAAGAGTTGGGGGAGGAGTTGCAGAAAGAGTTGCAGAAAGAGTTGCGGAAAGAGTTGGGGGAAGATTTCCGGGAAGATTTGCGGAACGAGTTGGGGAAGGAGTTGCAGAAAGAATTGGGAGAGGAGTTGCGGGAAGAGTTGGGGGAGGAGTTGCGTAAAGAGTTGCGGGAGGATTTGCGTCAGTTGCAGTCCGCCGTGGACGCCCTCCGCCTCGCGCACCGCTCCGCCCACACGACGCCGCGCACAAATCCGCAAACGTCGAGCACCGAAGTCGTCGCGCGGGACGACCGCAGCTCGCCGTCCGCCCGCCCCGGGAGCGGAGGCGACACGCCGTCCCAACGCACAAGCGGATCCTCCCACGGCCCGCACCGCTCCCAGTCGGCGCGGCGCCCGTCCCGCATGCAGCCCCTCCCCGAGTCCTCCAGCAGCAGCGCGTCGGCGGAGAAACGCCTCCCCCCGCGCGGACCGTTAGGAACGGAGACGAGCGCAGAGACGCCCGGGCGCGCGCTGCGGGAGTCCGCCGTTACGCCGCCCTCTGGAAAGCCGAACGCCGCGTGGTATAACGATTGGGACGACACGACGGAAAGCGGCTCCGCCCCGCCCTCACCCGCGCCGCCACAGGCGGTGGAGGTGCAGCCGGAGAAGATGGGAATCTACACCACCCCGCGAAGGGCATTTGTGGCGATGGAGGGGGAGGAAAGGGAAAAGGAGGCGGAGGAGACCGTTCCGCGACACGGCGTGGCCACATCGAGCGCCTCCTCGGGCGGATCGCACGAGAAGAAACGGCCGCCACCGCAAACGACAAAGGGGTACACCGCTTTTGACGATACAACCTCCGAAGAGGACGCCTAACAAGACAATTGGGAGCAAAGAGGAACGCGAACGAAGCAAAACAGGACGCGAAAACGGAAAAAAAAATGCACATATTATTAGGATTGTGATCATTTACTGTATTCCTTTTTTTTTTTTGTCTGTGTGTCTGTGTGTGTGTGGTTCTTTGTCAAGGCGAAGAGAATAGGAGAAATGGGTTTCAGCGAATGTGTGGATAGCACTGCGGCGCGTCAAGGAGATACAATATTTTAGAACAAATATGTACGCGGGATGGATACATGACGTTATTCCTCCCCTGCTCCGTTTTTTTTTTCCTTTCTTTTTTTCATCTCTTCTCTTGGCTTACGTGTCGTGGTGAGAAGGTGAGAATATGTTTAGGAGGGTCGCTTTTGTCCGTCACACACTCTCTCCCTTTCTGTTGGATCTGAGTATTTGTATATATTTATATACTACATCACTTTTATAGAAGTTCAAAAAAAAAGAAAAAAAACACCACTTAAAACAACTATATATATATACGTCTGCGTTTACGTGCCTTGATTATTACGAGTAGCAATGAAAGAGGCAAAAAATAAAAAGGTGTAGAAAAAGAACGACCAAAGTGACGCGTTCAGTAATAAGAAGATCATTTTTCTCATGTTTTCTTTTTTGTTTTTGCTGTTCATGTCTTTATGTCTTGTAATTCCAGCAAGAGCGGAATTTGTTCTTTTTCATATTGTTTTTCCTTTTTTGTTACTCTCTTTTTGAAAAAAGAAAAAAAACAATAGAGAAAGAGAAATCCCCCTCAATTAGGTTAGAGTGTGGGGAATAGTCTTTGATTTTTTGTTTCTAGTTTCTTCTTCTTCTTTTTTGGTGATTTTTTGGCTTATTTGCTTTACATTCTTCTTCTTTTTTTTTTCGTTATTTCTATACATATTGTGTATACGTTTAAGCAACGCATGTACTTTTCTGGTATTGTTGCCTCCTTTCTAGTCCTCTATGCCCCCTTTCTCTTCCTCTTCGTGGGTGCCTTTTGCACCCACCCGCAACTTCTCCTTTTTTCCCTCTTTAGTGCGTTGGCGGCGTTTCCTCCGTTTCTTCTGACATCCCTTTTGTATGTGTCCCTCCGCTCCCTCTCCCCGCCCAATGCGGTGTATGTGTTGGTGTATGTGACCCTCACAGAGCTGACCCGCGCGTCCCTCCTCCTCGCGCTGCACCACGCCGTTGGCGCGGTTGGACGGGGAAAACGCGCGCCGCTGTTATTACTGCGCTCCCGTTTTCGCCTTTCCCCCGCGTCGGCTGCGATTGGGGTTGGGTTTGGCGCCGTCTCCGCCTGGCGCGGGGCGGGCACGCTGTTGGACGCGACGTGGCGCCTCCCCCTCCCCACCGCCGGCACCGCCGCGTACGCGATGGGTGTGTGCCCCCGACTTCCGCTGTTGGCGCACGCGACGGCGCAGTCGGGGATGCTCCTCGCCGCGCACGTGGCGTGGGCGGTGATGGCCGGGCAGTCCATCGCGGGTTTGCGGGAAATGGGCGTTTGGCCGCGAAGGGCGGCGTTTGTGCGGTGCGCGCCGAGTGACGCGGAGGCGATGGCGCAAAGTGAGGGAGAGGAGAACCCGTTGGTGCGATCGTCGGAGGGGACGGAGACCCCAACGGAGAGGGAACACATCGCGAACCACACAAACGCCGCAAACGGAAGAGAAGGGGAAACGGCAAGCGGCGAGGTCCGCCGTGCTCGGGAAGTGAAGGAGGGGGAAGAGGAAGAGGAAGAGGAAGAGGTGTTGGAGGATGCATCCATGCGGCTCACACGGCTTCATGAGACGCCTTGGGCTGTCTGGTCCGCACTCATTGGGGTGACATTGATGCATTATGCCTTTTCACTCGTCTCGTTACTAAACTCGGGGGCGTTTGATTACACAACCTTTACAGAAGTGCCGCGCCGCGGTTGTATCATCACACTGCCATTTCAGGCAACGATCACATTAGTCTCCATGGTTTGGTCGGCTGGACTGCTTTACAACGATTACACTCCACTGAATCACTAAAGTAGACGAGAAGAAAGAAGGAAAAAAAGAAAGATGACGAATGACAGTGAAAGAACCTCAAAATAAATGAATAAAAACAAAAGAAAATGATGCGAATCGTCAGGAAGACGAGTGCAGTAGATGCAATGGAGAAGTAAAAGCTTTTTTTTTCTGATTTTGCAATGCTATCTTCAGAAGAAACGAGATACACTTGCTTTTTTTCCTTTTTTTTCCCCCTTCCTGTTTGAGCATTCCTGTTTGAATGAATGGAGATCATCGCGTCCATTATTCCGTATTAATCGCACTTCTGTTGCTTCTTTTTTTAATTTTTTTATTTGCGTGTGTATTCCTCTGTCTCCCAAAAATATATGCAAAGATATTAATGCATATATTTGTATTCATTTATTCTCTATTTTTTTTTTTCTTCGTGTGTGCTTTTTTTTTTTTTTTAAAGAAACAAAAAACGTGCTTTCTTTCCTCTTCTTCAGTTAGCTTGCTAGACTCCATAATCTGCGCAGAGGTATCACCAACATTCTGCAACATAAATTATTTTTTTTCTAGATTCATAGATTAATAAAGTAGAACGGACGAACAAAAGAATACAAACGCACACAAAAATAAGACGGACCGATTACAAAAGAGACTTGAAAGAAACAAAGAACGAATCCAGTGACATTGATATATATATATATATAGAGAGAGAGAGAGAGAGATATTTGAATCGCGATTCTTATTATTACTTTGACATAGTTGCGACTTTGTGTTTCTAATTATTGTTATCATTTATTACTTTTTTGTACACACAAAAGCAAACCACTCCATATGCCTCCTCCTGTCATAAAAGTCATTGATGTGCCAACAGCGGATGTTGGGGCCCCACTTCGGATTACTGTTCCCGTTTCTGTGGCCCCAAATGGACGTGAAACGACTTTTCGATCGTTTTTTCATGCCAACACCTCCACATCACATATGATGGCAAATACAACAGTGATGGCCTCCGTGAATGAAGCGCGTCTCGCACGGGCAAACAGTTATACAGTCGAGTTTCGTCGCGAAGTGAGTAAAACAAATCCTGCCTCCACTACTAAAACAACAACAACAACAAGTACTACGAGATCCAATAATAACAATAATAATACAGCCGGTAATAATGGAAAGGTGTCAAATGGACCACCGGACGATTTGATGAGTCACACAGTGGACTTATCCCGCATTGCATTGACGTCGTTATCGATGTGCCCAAATCCTCTCACCTCCTTTGCGCGCGTGACGGTGTTAGATGTGAGTCGAAACGAACTCTCGACATTAGATGGTGTGGCCTCGATGCCCGCGCTGCGTGTGTTGGACGCGTCGCGCAACAAACTCACCGACCTCACCCCCCTCTTCGCCGCCGCGCCGCCCGCCCTGCAGGTGTTAGATGTGCGTTTGAACGCCATCACGCATTTGTGCACAGTCCCCTCCCAACCGATGCGTCGGATGCGCACGTTGGTGCTGTCGTGCAACCACCTCACCCGCCTGGGCGACCTCGCAAGGCTCTTTCCCGAGCTGGAGGAGTTGCGCGTGAATCGGAATCGTTTAACGGCCGCCCCCGACACGCCCTTTCCGCCCCGACTGCGACACTTATCGCTGGCGAGGAATTATCTCCGCCCCGCGGCGCGCCGTCGGGTGCGGGAGACGCAACGCGCGTTGTGCGCACTGCGATTTGTGGACCTCCGCGAACAGCGGGAGTCTCCGCCCGACACAAATGACACCGTCGTTGTGCCCAAACCGGAAAAAACGCACGGAACGGACGTGGCGCGCCGTACAAAGCGATATGTGCGGAAAAGAGAAGAGCAAGTGAGTGCGCTGCGGTGTCTTCTCGTCCTCGCCTCATTGCGTCCATTTTGGCGCGTAGCGAATCGCCCACTTTGGATTTCCCTTCTCTCCGCCCACGCCAAGCCGCGGCGGGTGGGGAAGGCGTTGAGCCGCATCGCATCACTCAACGGGAACGCAAAACCACAAAAGGTGCGAGATGGGGAAGAGGGGCCGCGTTTGTCGTGTGTGGCGCCGCGGTTGTACACGAGTTGCAGCAGTGCGTTGGAGCAAAGGGCGTGGATCGTCGCGGAGTGGGAGACGCCGCTTCGCTGGCGAGACGTTCCGCATCGGCGTTTGGCGCGGAGTTGTGGTTGGATGGGAAAAGGGAGACAAGAACGCATCGATAGACGGCGAAAAGGGCAGGGAGAAACCATCATGTGAGTGAGAAGGAGGAGAAAAGGAAAAATATATATATATAGGACTTGAAAAGAAATCTCACTCTCTTTTTGCTCTCTATCTCTATATATTTATACGCATACATCATTTTGTTTGTTTGTTTGTTTTTGAATGATCAAGGAAGAAGAAGCAAATGATGAAATAAGGTAGAGTTACGAAGACAATCGGAAAAAAACAGCAGAGAATTATTGTACACACATAAAGAATGATTACTATTATTATTGTTTTTTTTTTTTTTGGGGGGGTCTTTTTCTTTTTTGAAATTATTATTACACAAATACATTGAATTTCAATTTTTTATCTAAGAAATAAACAAAAAAAAAGATGCATTTTTGTTTTTTCGTTTCTCATTCTTCATTTTGTTGATTTTTTTTTTTTTCCTTACTGCAGTTACTTGAGATTTTTTTCCTTTTAAATTTTATTTTATTTTTATCATTTCTTGTTTCGTTTTTTTTTTTTGTCTGTGTGTGTGCAGAGAATTTCATAGATATGGAATCTCAACGAATGATGAAGTTCAGTGGGTTTATCCAGATGTTGGCTGGATTTATTGTTTTGTCGTTTGTGCATTACTTTGCGGCGGCTTTTCTTCCCGTGGCGGACTGTGATGAGACGTTTAACTTTGTTGAGCCGATTCACTACCTCCTCTACGGCAGCGGTCTTCAGACGTGGGAGAACTGTCCAATCTATGCGTTGCGTTCATGGCTCTTCGCGTTTGTCTACGCTGCACCCGGATATCTCGTCACGGGGATGCCGAGTCTGCGAAATGTGGATGTGTACTTTTTTATTCGCATCTTTTACGGTCGTGTGGCGTGTCTCAGTGAGCTCTTTCTTGTCTACAGTGTGTGGGCCACATTTAATGGAAAGGCCGCGATGGTGACACTTCTCCTTCTCGCGTTGAACTGCCCCATTCCCTACGCCGCGGTTAGTGCCTTACCCACAGGCTTTGTGATGATCAATTACTTCATGGCTCTGGGATTTTGGCTGCGAAGTGGTCGAACGAGTAGTGCCGTCACTTTGCGCAAAGACCCCCGCAAAGGACGTGCGGAAGTCTCTTCCATGGCGATAAACAACAAAGCGAGCGGCGCCGTTCGCACCCCGCGTTTGGCTGTATTTGGCGCCATCTTCTTTGTGGTCCTTTCCTGCGCGGTGGGTTGGCCCTTTGCGGGTCTTCTCGCCGTTCCCATGGGACTGGATCTGCTGATACGTTTCCCGTTGCTCTCTGTGCTTTCCTTGCTGCTCGCGCTGCTCATTATCATCCCCCCAACCGTTGCGCTCGACACCGTGTACTACTGCCGCCCCACATGGAGCGGGTGGAATCTCGTCGTGTACAATCTCCTCGGTGGGGCCGAGCGAGGGCCGGCGCTGTATGGGGTGGAGCCGTGGTATTACTTCGTGAAGAATTTGCTCCTCAACGCGCACCTCCTCTTTCTCGCGGGTGTCATGGCGCCACTGGTGATATTACTGAAGCCATCACCGAGTCCTCTCCCGCACTCCAATGGCGTCTCGGAAACGACGGGAAAGGCGGCGGCGGCGTTGAAGGGGCGTTCCGCCCTTCCGCTCTCCTCCGCGTCGTTACGAACACGTGAGGGGTCGTTACCCAACACAACGGCGGCGGCGGTGGAGTCCGCCAGGGCATCCGCGTGGGCACCTTTTAGGAGTTCGTGCGGCCCAAGTGAGGTTTCTCGTGGGCGAATGTTATTGTATATTTCTCCCTTCTTTTTGTGGTTTGCGTTTTGGTTCACTGTGCCGCACAAGGAGGAGCGTTTTATGGTTCCCGCCTACCCTTTTCTCGTGCTGGCCGCGGCGGTCAGTCTCACACAGGTTTTCTTCTCTACGCCCTCCAACATGCGCGGCGCGTCGGCACCGGAGACGCCGCCTGTCGTTTCGCCACAAGCGGACGGCGGGGGACGGCATGTAAACACTAACAGTCCCTCTCGTAGAGACAGACCTTCACCCTTTTCGACGTGGATATTACCTTTTATGGGATGTGTGATTATTCTCCTCTTTGGAGCCATCTCCTTTTCACGAGGTATGGCCATCTACCACTTCTACGCCGGACCGCAACGATTGTTGTATGACACATACGATCACGTGCAACGCGCGGCCCGCGAAGGGCGAAACGTGCCGGTAAAGTCGAACACACCCACCCACACACACTACACCGTGTGTTTGGGAAAAGAGTGGTACCGTTTCCCTTCGTCCTTCTTCCTGGACCCGTCACGTGTGCGACCGGCCTTTCTCAAGACGAAGAGCTTCAGCGGCGCTCTTCCACTGCCGTTTGTGAAGGATATGGCCGCTGTGCCGCCCACGTGTCGCTGCGGGGCGGCTGGGGTGAATGACCTCAATAGGGAAATTCCCGCGCAGTATGTGCGAAACGCATCCACAGACTGTGATGCCGTCCTCGAGAGTCGGGTCCCATCAGAGGGGTTGGAGTACCCAGAAAACGTTTTTGCCTATCCATTAGCCCCGGTGTATCACTTACTGGACATTGACCGGACTCCAACGTGGTGTCGGGTGTTGTATTACCCGTTTGGTATCACAGAGCGATGCGCCGTGTGGCGGGAACTCGAACTGCGCGGAAAGGTAGCATTCAAAGACGCACAAGCAAAAAAAAAAAAAAAAAGATGAACCGAGAGGTTAAAGAATAACAGGAGGAGGAGGAGTCAAGATTTTCGCTGAATAAGGATAAGTAAAAGATGAATAAAAGGAAGAATGAGTCCCCACAACGCACAACACAAAGTACGCAAACACAAATACAATAAAAAAAATGAAGGAATAACGCATATACACATTTGACATGTTGGAATATGATGGATGATAAAGTATGAGAACATGTAATTACAAGAAGAAGAAGAAGGGGAAAAAAAAAGAAAAGAATGCCCATATGCACACACAAGAGAAAAAAGAAAAAAGTGGGAAATGGGTAATTGTGGAAAGGAAAGTTTTTTTGTTTGTTTGTTTGTTTCTCTGTTTGCTTTTTGGGGTAGAAAGGGTGTTTCAGTTCGAATCGAAGAGAGGAGAGGGCAGTGATATCAACTTCGATCACCTTCTCCATCCACAAGGTCAAAAAATAAGAAAAGGAGAAAGAGGACGTTAAGGTATCTCTTTTACTTTATCGTTCTTATTTGGGTTTTGCATTCTTTTTTTTTTTCTTTCTTTTTAATATTCTTATTTTTATTTTTTCGTAGTTTTCGGCCTTTGTCACAACAGTAATTATTGTTGTAATTGTTATCTTTTCTCGCTTCATACTCTTACTTTTTTCTTTCGTATTTTTTTTTTCGTATTTTTTTTAAGTTTCTGTTGAATGGGCCATCACTCGGCAATTCATCACATAGCTGCTGTGACGATTCAGCGGTGGGTTCGTCGCCGTTGCGAAATCACTCGCAATATTCGGCTTTTGGCACTTCTTCATCTTTTGCACCACGAGGACACCTGCGATGATGTTGCCGCCGTATTGCATCAATTGACTTCCCATGGGAAGGCGATAGATACGCCCTTGCTGGTAACCCTCCTCACCATGTACGGTGAACATCTGCATCAGGAAAACTACACCCGTCGACTCATGTTGGAGAGTTACGATGATTTGCTGCGCGGCGCGAGTGCGAAGGCACAGCGAACTGTCAAACAACACAACGCCATGCGTCGACTCGTCCTTCTCCCTGACAACCAACTCGGCGCACTGCTAGAGGAGCTGCTCGAGGATCCCTCGCCGAATACGGAAACAGACACACTGCATCATTGCCTCGGTGCAGCAGCCATGACATGGCTCATAGAAAACGACACACCACCCAGCGCCAACACGTGCGCGAGGGAAGCAAAACATGTAGCCTCACGTTTCGTTAGCGGTTCGGCACTGCGTGAGGGATTGCGATGTGCGTTGGGGACGGAGCGATGGAGTATGGCGTCGGCCCCTCCACAGAAGGCGCCATCCCCGAAACTGACGCCGTTGATGCCCATAGAAAAGAGCCCCTACCACACCAGAGGCGCGAAGAGACGGGGTAAAGAGAGGGGAACAACGGAGGCGAAGGCAAAGGAAGAGGAAAACTATAATGCGAAGGGTCTACAAAGCGTGGAACGTGTAATGGAAAACGCAGAGGAGGACCCGACGTTGGCGGATGTGCCGCCGTTGCCGCGAGCTCCGTGTTTACATCGATCGGATCAGCACTCCGACCCGCGTGCGCCTCTCTCACCTTTGGCCCCACGAAAGGAAACGACGGCGCTCCCTTCTAAAGGAAAAGATCACCTGATGGACGAAGATGGCAGAAAGAAAGGGACGGAAAAGGTCCATGATAGTGACGACGATGAAAAGGAGAGTTTGGCGAGCACTCTTTCGTCATCTCCGTCAAATAGTAGTGATGACTATGACGACGATAGATATTTTAAACGTCGCGAGGAACGCGATAAGGCGCGTGTGGCGGCAATAGCTGCCCTACTAGAAATGGAAATCCCTGTGAACGAAAAGGAAGTGGCAGTGGAGACGAAAGCCACCGTCGAGGAGCCTCTTCTTGGCGATTCAATAAGGGAAACCGATGTGCATGATTCATACATGAAACTTTTTGGCGATGTTGGGGATGTCGCCTTTCCTGCACTTGCGACCGCACATATGAAGTCTCACACAGACATGATGCCTCGATGTTGTGTTGTGTGTGAATTAGATGACAGCAACAACAACAACAATAACACAGATCTCATAGCGTGTTCGTGTGGTAGCGATGTTCATGAAAGCTGTGCCGAAAGGCGTGAGGATGGAACGTTCCACTGCTCAAAGTTTTGTAAAGTGAATTGAGAATAATTCCATGTAAAAAGAAGAAGAAAAAGCAAAAGTGACTAAATGTCTTTTTTGTTTGTTTGTTTGTTTGTGGGGAGGGGGATAGTTGATTTAAGTGTGTGTTTCGGAGATCGAACGAGGTGGAATCGGGGAAGGGAGATGACCTTCAAAAGCAAAAGAAAAAAAAAACGGAATTGCTAGAAAAAGACGAGAAGGAAAACACACATTTGATGGGATCGACTGCTTTTTTTATGAACTTCCTTTATTTTTTTACCTTTATTATTGTTGGAATGAATAAAAAGATGCGATTTGCTTACGTTTTGCCATCTCTTCACTCCTCTGGGGAAACCGAAACACGAACAAGCGTAGAAATGCAGAACTTGCATCTTTTTTTTTTTTTTTTTACATTCCCTTTTTTTTTTCATCAATATATTCGGTTAGGTGTATTCTGTGAATACTTTTCTTCTTTCATGCATTAAACCACATAAACAAGAAAGAAAAATTCATCTACATAAAACACTGAAAGCAAAGGGTGCACAAACGACGACAGCGAAAGAGAAAATACTAGAAAAGAAAAGGAAGACGAGGGTATTCGAAATTTTTTTTTGCACATTGAGTGTGTCGTGTGAATTCCTATATTCTTCTTGTGTAATTTTCTCCATTTTCTTTTAGACTTCAGTTGGTTGTTGTTCTTGTTGTTGCCCGTGCTCTTTGTATCATTCACATATGGGTGATGTTCTTGCCCTTCTTGATGCAGCTGCCTCTCGTGTTTCGGCGGTTTTAGTGCCCGCGGGTCTCTCCTCTCTTGTTACCTTTCTCCGCGGCATGCCATGGGAAACGGCCACGGGAAGCACAAACGATTCCACCCAACCAATGCTTCCAAACCTCCTCATTGGGGCGTATGGGTTTATTCCCCTCGCGATTGCCCCGCACGCCTTGCTCGTCTCTGTCGCCGCGCTGGATGAGCGCTCCGCCCTCACGCAGTACTTTGAGCGGTGCGAATTTCACGTCGTTAGTGTCAATCTCGTGCCCGACAAGCACCACTCGGATTTCTCCCATCGCAGCGGTCGGATAGTGCGTGAGGAATGCATGGATGCGATTCAGGCCTGGTGCGATGCGGTCCTCTCGGAGGAAAGTGTGCCCACTTCGCAGCCCAATCGCAAACGCGCTCGTACCCATGACGTGGAATCATGCGCAACCAATGTGCCCGCCTCGCGTGTGAACTCCATGGCGAATGGCGGTGCCTGGAGAGGCCAAACGCGCTCTGATTGTGTTGCGGTGCGACGGGTGTTGTGTTTGGTGCACTGCTCCGCCGAGGCGGCCGCGGCGCGACGGAGCGGTCGACGCGGTGGAGATGTTCTCATTCCATTTCTACACGATATCGCCGCCACCGCCGCGCTTTGCCGAGCCAAACAAGAAGGCCAATCTGTGCACGTGCGGCTTTCCGTTTTGCTCGTGCCAAGTGATCATGTCTATGGCGGGGTGCGACTCGAGTCTGAGCTCAGCGAATCGCTTGGGACGCACTTCTGTGTGCGATTGTTTAACCCAACAGCGACGGATGGTCCGTCGGATGCGGAGGCGGAGGCGTTTCGACACCGCATTGCCGCCATGTGTCGCCCCATTCCCAACCCAACGAGGGAGGAGGAGGCGGTAGAAGGGAAACGGGACACCGAACGGCACGAGGAGTCGACATGGATACGGGATTCCTCCCTTTTTTTTGTGCGTCGGGATAATTTACCGCTTTGTTGCTTTCTTCACGAGGCGCTGCGTCGCTTTCCTGTTGTCTTGTCTCCGCCCTCCCTTCGACAGCTTCAGTCGCTTTGGGCCACACGGCGCCAAGTGGGAGATGTCGTTTTGGGTTTACACGCCCTTTTAGCCCCATTTACGCACTCCACCCCGGCGGAGGAGACGCGCGAGTTCCCCCTCACACCAAATGGAAGGGACGCCACAGACGATGGCATGTGCCGTTTGGGGGATAGTGTCGATCTCCTCAACGCGCTCCTCGACGCGGCCGCGCAGTGGGCCGATGGTCACCCCATAAATGAATCCATCGCGTTTGCGGTGCTCTATGAGGATCTTGTTTGGCGTCGAACGCTCCGACTGCAGCGATTGCAAGGGGTGGTCGATGTGCTGCGGCGCATGTGGCAACGCATCACCCACACCGAGAGGGACGCGGAGGTGGACCCCAACACATGGGACTTTCATTTGGCGTTGGAGCGGTGTGTTCCCGTGCATGTCCCTCGCGGTCCTGGATCTCTGGTATTACCCCGTAACGCCCCCGACGCGACGGAAACGGATGCGCTTAATGGAACAAATGCATCCAAAGCGGTAGTTTCCCTTCCGCCTACCATGGCACTATCGTCCGTACGTGTGTCGTTGAATAGTGAAATGCTACACGCCGCGTTGCTGGCGGTGAAGCCTCCAGAGGAATCACTCGAGGAACTTCTCCAATGCGTCGCCTCCAGTGAGAATGGGGAGAATATAGAGGATGGCGACCACGTGTCGTTGAGTAACTTTTTTAGTCCATGTATTCCAGATAGTGTACGTGTGTTACACCTCCTTGCGGCGCACTCAATTGGGCGTTATAATGTGCGGGATAAATTTTTGCCCATATCTATTCTACGTCGTGTGTGTCAAATGTCGGATGAGGCACTTGTGCGAGCGTTGAAGGAGCTTCAACTTGCCGGGTTAGTGTTGCTAAACGGACGGGAGATGAAGGCCAGAATATTGCTTGAGGCGTGATAACGAAGACGCAGAAAATCATTCAGCAGTCGGATGAGTTTTTTAACACACCTGACATCTTTATTTATACTTATTTCTCTTTCTTTGTTTCTGTGTTTGGCTGCATACGTGTTTCTGTCTTTCACTTTTTTGGTATATATATATATATATATATATATTCAAATATGGTAACATGAGTTTGTCATGACTCCCTTCCTTGCTGATAATGTTTTTTTTTTTTTGTTGTGTGTGTGTGTGTCTGCGTTGTTTTGTATTCTCACTCCATACTCTCTCTCTCTCTCTCTCTCTCTCTCTCTTTTGTCTCTTTTTTGCTTTCTTTTCTTTGAAGGTAACGTGGGGATCTCACTTTTACTTTTGTTTCCTTTTTCGTTACTAAGCAAAAAAGAAAAAAAAAGAGTTTTGAGTGGGGGAAAACCTTTTTCATCCGTCATTCTATCTAGTAGCATTTTTTCTTTCTTTTTACCGCTGTTTTTTTTTTTTTTTCTTTTTGTGATCTTTTTTTTTTTTTGTCTTTTTACATTAATTGCTTTCTCTCTTTTTTTGTTGTTATTACTTGCACGCACTCTTCGTTCCTTATCTCTTTTACTCTGTGTAACTGTGTGTGTGTGAGCGCGTGCAGTACTCGGTATTTAAATGGTGAGTTCATCGAAGCCTCATTCTTCTACTAATGCAAGTGCCACTCGGGGGCGCCGAGGCTTAACGATTGAATCCCTCAAATTAACTGTATTCACCGCACCCCAGTTGAAGGTACGTAGACCAGCGCAACTTACAACGAGTGAGCAGTTTGTGGAGCACATTACCAAAGAATTGCTTGCACCAGGATCCACTGGTAAAGATTTGGTGCGCACATCGCTGGAGGTAGCGTATGATTCGGCCCGTCATGACATCTTTTTACCCCAAACAAAGTTTACAGAAGCGGCACAGGTAGCTCATGCGGAGGAGCATGTATGGTTTCAACACACCATTGTGGCGCGTGTGGTTCATGAAATGACACACCAGGCAGATGTTGAGCCATTTGCGGCGATGTTATCCGCTTTCATCGCGTATGGAGTGGACTTCTCTGCGTCGACGAGCGGGCCCGAGCTGGCTTCGCTGCCATTCGCACTTTGGTGTATGCACACCTCGTGCTTAATGGTCTTCACTCGATTCATAGTATCCTCCGCTGGAAGCAGTCAAGTTGGACAGTATATGCGTAGGTCAGCGTGGCAGCGTATCTCGCAGAATATGCGTACAATGCTTGCGCTCTTGCAGTTCTTCGCGCAGGAAGATGGTGCTGCGGATGGGAGGCTATCACCCACAGCGGATGCAGCAACGCGAGGGGAGTCAAAATTCTCTTCCTACACCACAAGAGACTTTATCTCCATCTTTTCAACACCTCTCACGTGGGATTTGCCTCTTTCTACTACTTCTCCTAATATTAGTAGTAGTGGGAGTTTGTTGGAACTGAATATAGCAAAGATTTTTATTCGTGTAGTTGGCTCATTTATTAAAGACATGAGTGACATGGATATCCGGTGGAATCTGCGTGATGGGACCAATGCGCAGGAGGCACGGGATATTTTATCTGTTTACATAGCTGATAGTTCCAAAGGGGAGCTACTTCGTGTCGCTGTACAGTACTGTAAAGATTTCCCTATTCTCTGTTATCTTGCAAAGAGTGGCCTTGAAAATCCATTCCAGTTTGATCAACTCATACAATTCTTGCTCAGCAATCCCGCTATATTCGAGAATTCCAAATATAAACTCTGGACGGAGGGAAAGCAAGGTGAGATACATGATTCTGTTGAACTAGAAGGCTTTGCCAAAATAAATAAGGATACCCCCGTTCAACCATTCTCGGCGGAGAATCCCCTTGGAGTGGCTCAGCATGATTTCACCTTTTCATCATCTCTAACCACACCACTCACATCGTCTGGCAACAACACAGAAATCATGCTCGTAGGCCTTCGAAATGCCGGAAACACGTGTTTCATAAACAGTTTCACACAACTTTTCTTTGCTGCGCGACGATTTCGCATGGCACTAATGCGGGAAATGACACCACGCATTACTGCAATTGCACAATCTGTCATCTCGCGGAGCTCTACAGGAGATTCTCAAGGCGACTCGGAACCTGTGGAGTTCGTTACAGTCGTCCTTTTCCTTTTGCTCGGCAACATGCATTGGCGGTTGCGCCATGGGTACTGCGGAACAGTCATAAATACAGAATTCTTCAGACGTCATTTGCCTCACCCATTCAACGATGGACGTCAGCACGATGCGTCGGAGTACGCAAAAGTTTTGTTAGAACTTTTAGATCGAACTGGCAATGAACCAACACCACCGCGTAGTGGGGAATTAAGCAATGCTGAAGAAGAAAACACAGGTGAGAGTACATCTGAAATCAAGAAACCATCTGTTGTGGCTCAATGGCTGGGTGGTAACTTTGTCTTTTCTATTGAATGTTTGCGTTGTCATACAGTACGACGACGATTAACCCCGTTTTGGGACATTAGTGTTCCGTTGCGCCGTGAGGAGTCTCCATTTGAAGAGCACCCCACCCCAATCACGCCTGCGGCAAGTGAGGGGAATGACAATGGTTTTGGAGGAAAGGAGGAACATGTTATACGCTCCTCCGATGGCCGCGTGGCGGTCACCACGTACGGAGATGACGAAAATGAGGAACTCCCCCCACCACGAGAACAAAGAGCTTCGATAACTCTCTCATTGCAAAAATTAGTTTTTAATGTCCTTCATTACCGCATGGAAGGTGAACTTCTTCAGGGTGAGAATGGGACGTATTGTGAGACGTGTCAAAGTCGTGAGCGAACAGTTCTGCGCACAGCCGTCCACGCCACACGACGAAGCACGACGAACGACGACGACAACAACAACAACGACAACGATAACAACGACGATCGTGATGTGTATTGTAATGATAATCAAAATCATTCTGATCGTGATGAGGAGACCGGTGGCGAGGACGCGGATGTGGAGGAGAACCATGATACTACGCATCACAACGCGCGTAGAGATCTTCAAAGGGAAACATTATTGGATGCCGCGTCTCCCCTTGAGGTGGATTTGTCTGACGCGACGGTGGAGGGCGTTCCGCATTACTTAACATTACAATTAAACCGCTTTCAGTACAGCCGTATGGCGGGACACTATGAGAAGGTAATGGACGCCGTAGAAATAGAGGAAACGCTTTTCCTTCCTGTGCGCATCATTGCATCGCCCGACGCCGACGCGCGTGGTGTGGAGCTGGAGGAGAGTGAAGAGGCATTGGGGTATTCCTCTCTGCGCTATCGACTTCTTGCGGTCCTCGTGCACAGCGGCCCAAGTCCGCGCTCGGGGCACTACTTCACACTTCTGCGCATGCCGGGCGACACGGCGCGTGGTTGGGCTCTGGCGAATGATTCCACGGTGTCGGGGTTGGATGAGGCAACACGGCGTCGCGTCTTGTCCGGCGCCGGCGGTGTGTTTCATCAGTCGGAGACGCCATACATCATCCTCTACGAACGCTGCACCCCACATGGGACAGACACGGAAATAGAGGAACCCGACGACATCGTCTTCCCCGAGGCGATTGAGCGGCTATTTGCGGAGCAGTTGAGGAAAACCACCGGGACGCCCTCTTCGGTGGCGGGAGGTAACGAAAACGAACGCCGAGATGGAAATGGACGCCACGATGGCACCAATTTGGACGACTCGCCCGCATTGGATCCCGACTTGAGCGGTTATAGTGGTGGGGGATGCAACATTTTCTAGCTAGTAGTGCGGGACTTGGGAGAATAAGAAGAAACGAAAGGAGAAGAAATGCGACAGAATGACAAGACAATAAAAATAAACAAAAAAATAAAAGTAAACGGAACATCCGCGTCATACGACAACAACAACGAAATACAAAGTCAAAAAGGAAAAAAAAAAAGAGAACATGGTTGCAGTTGTGCGGTGTAAGTCCTTGAGGTGAAGGAATGACAAGAAAACGAAAGAAGAATGTGGAGGTGAACGAGAAAAGGGCGATGCTATTTCCTTCTTTTTTTTTATTATTCAAAATAAGAAAAAAAAAGGGGGGGAAAGTGCACACACACACACACACACGAAAGGAGAGAAAGATACAAAGTTCCTCATGCGAAACGAAAAAAAAAAGTATATACATTTTAAACCGCCTTCTATTTGCGTATGTTCCTGGACGATTAGTCCTATTGGACATTTTTGTGGTGCTTTTGTTGTGATAATTATGTTTTTGTTTTTGTTTTACCTCACACAACACATTACTACTTTTGAGTGGTTTTACTGCTGTTTGTTGTGTTTTTGCGATGTTGTTTAGCACACACACACACACACACACACGTATATATCCTTGTATATTGTCTTTTCTTTTTTCTTTTTCTTTTTCTTTCTTTTCTTTTTTGTTATCCACCGACCCCCCGAACCTTCAGGAATCTACAGTACATCTTAACATTCCACATCTAGATCCCCTCTGGTGGCGTTATTTTTTCACTCTTCTTTTTTTTTTTTTGCTTTTTCATCTATATTATTATTATTATTATTATTATTAATATTAATATTATTATTATGTCGCATGAGGACAGAGAGACCCTTTCGCCATTTCAAGGGACATCTCTGACCCCCCCTTTACGCCCCAAAGTGACGGCTGCCCTTTCCACTCCCCCCCTTCTCGATGTGATGAGTCCGGAGGACGGTTTGTCGAGTGGTCGCTCCGCCGCCCCCCCGCCCCCTTCGCGTGAGGCGTTGCTGTGCAATGGCACCTCCGCGGAGACGACTTCCCCCCATTTGTCCCCAATCCGACGAACGCCCGTTATTGGGAGTCCGCATCGGGCGGAACAGCGGCGGCGGCATAAGCGGGAGCCGCGCGCCCCCCACCCAACCGGCGCGGCGGGAAACGAAGAGACCGCACCCAAAGAGCCCATTTGCGCCGCATTGGAGGGCTTTGGCCAAACCGCGGAGGACGCCGCGTGCGTCGCGCTGCTGGAGAACCCCTCCGCCTCCGTCGACGCGCTGCGGGCGGCTTTGCGACAAAGTCTGGAGACGTGCCAATTCCTTCGCGCGGCGCTTTCCCGGGCGGAGGGCGCGCGCCATCGCATTCCCTCCCCGCCCCAATGCCACCCTTGGCGCCACCAATCGCTCGGGACGGCCGCCGATAGCAGTTGCACAAGCACGCGCTCCACGTCGGTGCCCCGAGTGCGACCGGAGGCGGAGGAGAAGGACGGGGAACTGTTGCGCCAGTCGGAGCCTCAAACGGCGGAGGGGACCATTCCGCAGCCGTGGCGTCGAGTCAGCGCGGCGTCGATGCCGAGCAGTTTCTCCGAATCATTGGAGTCGTCGTATGTGTGTAGAAATGCACAAAGTGCGGAAAGAAAAATGTCTCCAAATGAGGAATTGCGACAATGGCGTCTCGCTGCATCGAGGGGATGCGGCTCGCAAAGATTCTTATATGAGGAATAGAAGTGAATGAAACAGAAAAATGAAAAATGAAAAAAAAAAAAGAAGAGATCACAAATGTTTAAAATGAACAACAGAAGAGAAACTAGCAAAGTGACGTGTCAAGAGTAATAATAAAGAGGCAAACATTGAAGATATATGAGAAAAGATGAACGTAAAAAACTAAAAAAAAAATTATTCACTTGTATAGAAAGAGAGGAGAGGAATGATTATTCTAAAATCAAAAAAAAAATCTGGAGAAGGAATGTTTCAGAATTATATATCACGAAACACAGAAGATGTCAATTATTTTATTTCTTGTCGAGTTAACCAAAAAAAAAAAAAATGAAAACAAAATAA
This sequence comes from Trypanosoma mega, assembly GCA_030849715.1. Lineage (NCBI taxonomy): Eukaryota > Euglenozoa > Kinetoplastea > Trypanosomatida > Trypanosomatidae > Trypanosoma > Trypanosoma mega. Next base: position 60,445 of record JASANV010001550.1, on the reverse strand, counting down.
AAGTGCGGAAGTCTATATACAGCTATCTACAACGTTGGTAGATTACATTTTTTAATACTTCTTGCTTACTTATTAAAAAAAAAAAATCCTTTTGTTTTGTCTTTTTCCCTTCTGTATTTGTGTTGCTTAGAATGTGTTGTTGCTATTTTTGTTGTTGTGACAGTTTGTTAGTTAGTTTTTTCTTTTTCCTTTGATGTATTATCTTGTGCAATGTGCCCGGTAGGGAATATTTTCTTGTTGTTTGGTTGTCTTTGCATTCACTGTGTTCAAATATGTACGCAAATTTGAAGTTGTCAATTTTAGTGCAAAAATTTTTTGTTTTTTTGAAGGAAATTTCCTTTTTTGTTATTATTGGGATGAAAAAGATGAACAAAAAGTATGATCAGTGATGAGAATAGTGAGTGCATTATTACTATTTTTATGTCCCATCAATAGTCATAGTAACAGACAAAGAAACAAAAAAAAAGCAGTTTTTTTATTTGTTTCTCTTTTCTTTTTTGAGGTTTGTTGAGATGTTTGTTTCAATCTTTCTGAATCACCTTTCACTATATGCGACTTTATCGCTTTTGTGTGTTTGGGTTGATTCGGGAAAATCACACACAGAAGAATTTTTATTTGTTTATTTATTAACTGAGCAATTTCATTGGTTTATATTTTAAGCCTCCCTATAATGTTTTGTTTTTCGCGTATGTTTGTTTGTGCGTAAAGCATTTTCTTTGTGTGTTGTTTGAAAGTCTTTCGTTTTGTGTTGAACGATGAATTTTCAAGATTCAAAAGGACAAAAAAAACATTAAAAAAAAGCAAATTGTCAAATTGAAGAAAGTGTTGAAAATGAGTTGATATATATAAATTATATATCTATTTTTGTTGAATTTTTTTTCTTCCTTCTTTTTTTTTTTTTTCTGTTTTCTCTTTGTTGATCTCTTTTTTTAATTTTTCGCTTCAACTAAATATTGCATGAGGTCTGTGATGGTTTACTGTTAGCTAAACAACTGTACCCATTTTTTATTATTGCTAATACCATTCCTAAGTTTGTTTTACTTTATTTTCTTTTTTTTTTGTTGTTGTTGTTGTCCCCTTTTTTTTGTTTTTGGTGTTTTCAATCTTTTTTTTGTTGTTGTTCCTACTTAAGTTGTGATTCTTATTTGCGTGTGTTTTACCTTTTTATTTTTCTGTTTTTTATTTATTTATTGATGATTAGCTCTTCCTTACGAAGAGTTTTTTCGTTTGAATGTATCCCTTTACATATATATATATATATATATATATATATATATATATATATATATGTATATACATATGTTTTCCTCTACTCTGCTAATGAACATTCAAGAAAGAAAGGAGGACAAATAATATTCCGCGTTATGGAACAGTGAAAATGAGAAATACTCATCGGAGCACAAGACAGAGCACATAAAGTGCAGTGCGCAGTAGCAAAACATGAAATGAAAAAAAGAATTCACCTTGTCAATTTTGAGTTGATTATATATATATATATATACAGTGGTTTAAAGCCATTTAAATTTTATTTGTTTAATGAGTTCATACATTTGTTTTTACCAAGCCCATCTTTCTGTTGTTGTTGTTTTTTTTGTGCAGTCCATTTTTTTTTTATGGAAATCTTATAGCAATATTTTTGATTACTGTTATGGTTTATATCGTGTTGTTCGTATATTCATATGTTTTCGGATTATATTTATATGTGTCCTTTATTTATGTATTTTCTTTTATCTTTCTATGCTTTCCTTTCCGTTTGACAAATGATTAGTGATTCGCAAACGAACAGAAAAGAAGAAGGAAGTAAAAAAAAAAAAAGAACAAAGAGGGAATCAACAGCAAAAAACTCTGAGAAAGAGAGAGAGTGTGTGTGTGTGATTGCGCAGACCAAAAAAAAAAAGGCACAAAATCAGCAAATCAGAAATTGAAATGTCAACCGCTGTTATGAGTCCGCGCACGCGTGCCGCCTCCCCGAGCGGCTCCCACGCGAGTTTGAGCCTCTACGAGGAACACGAGCGTCTCCTTAAGAGTATGCAAAACATCGAACTCAAAACCATGATCTGCAAAACCGAGACGCACCAGCTACAGAAGGAGGAGAGCGCGGCCAAACAGGAGGTAAAGCGGATTCAAGCCGTCCCTCTCGTGCTCGGCACCTTTGTCGAGGCGGTCGACGCCCACCGCGGCATTGTCGGCGGCACCTCCGGCAGTAACTACTACGTGCGCATTCTCAGCACACTCAACAAGGAGCTCCTCAAGCCCGGCGCGAGTGTTGGGCTGCACAAGAGCAGCAACGCCTGCGTGCAGCTCCTCCCAAACGAGACGGACTCCACCATTCACATCATGCAGCGCGAGGACAAGCCGAGCGTGACGTATAGCGATGTCGGGGGGTTGGATATGCAGAAACAGGAAATCCGCGAGGCGGTCGAACTCCCCCTCACACACGCCTCTTTGTACGACCAAATCGGCATCGACCCGCCGCGCGGCGTCCTCCTCTACGGCCCGCCGGGAACGGGAAAGACGATGCTCGTCAAGGCGGTCGCCCACCACACCCGCGCCGCCTTCATCAGCGTGGTCGGCTCCGAATTCGTGCAGAAGTATCTCGGCGAGGGGCCGCGAAAGGTGCGGGACGTCTTCCGCCTCGCGCGGGAAAACGCGCCGACGATTATATTCATTGATGAGGTCGACAGCATTGCGACGAAGCGGTTCGATGCCCAAACCGGCGCCGATCGCGAGGTGCAGCGCGTTCTGGTGGAGCTCCTCACCCAAATGGACGGATTCGATCAGACAACGAATGTGAAGGTGATTATGGCGACCAATCGATGGGACACCCTCGACCCCGCCCTCCTCCGCCCGGGACGGCTCGACCGAAAGATCGAGTTTCCATACCCCGACCGGCGGCAGAAGCGCCTCGTGTTTCAGGTCTGCACAAACAAGATGAACCTCTCCCCGGAGGTCGACCTCGAGGAGTACGTGACGCGGCCGGAGAAGTTGACGGGGGCGGATATGCAGGCGATATGTCAGGAGGCGGGAATGCTCGCTGTGCGAAAGAACAGATACGTCGTCCTCCCGAAGGACATCGAGAGCGCGTACAGAACGGTGATGCGCAAGACGGGGGATGAGACATATGATTTTTACTCGTAATAGAACACATATATACAAAAGAAAAGGAAAGGAAAGGAAAGGAAAGAAAGAGGGAGGAAGAGAAAAGGGGAAGAGGGGAAAAGTAAAACAAAACGAACGAAAAGGACAAAAAAAAAGAAGGAAATTGGGGAGGAGGGGGAGAGGGTAGAGGAAGAAATAATAAGTGAAAGAGGAATGCATGCACATATACAAATGTATGTTACATAATGTGTGTATGTGTACATGTTTTTCTTTCATCCATGCCTCTTATTATTATTGTCTTCATGATTTCACCTCTCTTTTTTTTTTTTTTCTCTCTTTGTTTGTTCCTTTCGTTTATTTGTTGTGTTTGTGAGAGGAGATGTAAAGAAAAGGAGTCTCTATCTCTCTCTCTCTCTGTGTGTGTGTGTGTGTGTGTTTATTGACGATTCCTTTACTCACCAACAACAACAACAACAACAACAAAAGATAAAGGAACAGACTTTTCCATCTTTCCTCTTGTTACCATACCACTTTTTCTTATATATTTTGTTTGTGTTTGGTTTGTCGTTTTTGCACTTTTTTTTGCACTTTTTGATGTCTGACGAGATTGAAATGGAAGAAAAAAAACCTGGTTGTGCATTTCTCATGACTTTGCGTATTGTGTAGTAAATGGGAGAACAAAAGAAGAAGTGAAACGGAAATGAAAAACAGTGAAGAGGAAAAAAGAGAATAGTGCCTCTTCTTGTGTTTTTGTGAGTTCCATTCTTATTTTTTTTTTTCTCTTTATTCCCCTTTCGTCATCCGTTTCTTTTTTTTTTCTTCATTATTATTATTCATTTTTGATCTGTGAAAAATTGTGTGGTTTGGTGGAAGTTTCCTCTCCTCCCGCCACGCTATGATGTGCAACGAGAGAAAAAAAAAGAAAAATGGATGCGCTTTCTTTGATAGTTTGCAAAACGAAAAAGAAAAGAGAAAGAATCGTCTTTTTTTCTTTCCTTTGCGTCAATTTACTTTTTCATTATTATTATTATTATTTTTATGTGTAGAATCATGTTATTTCCTTATGGATCTTTTCTTTTTTCTTTTCCTTTTTTCGTTAGTGTTTTTTTGTGTGTTTCTTAGAACAAGAAGCGGACAAAAAAAGAGAAAAAAACAAGTGAAGAGAAGTTCACAGAACGCAGTTGACCAAAAAGAAAAAGAAGAAAAACCACGTCGGAAAGCGTTGCATTACTTCCAAAACACACTTTCAACTGACAAGAAAATTCAATAAAAAAGCAACGTAACAAATTTCACAGTTTTAGATTTATAAGTATATACAAGTTGTGTGTGTGTGTGTGCACATATCCCTATCAGAAGGGTGTGAAAACAACAAACAAACATTTATTAGTAACCGTTTGCACACGTCTCGTTACAAAAATGAGTACGCCCAGTATTGGTAGGACTAGCGCGAGCAATTTTCACCCAATCAAAGGTTACGCCAATGCGAGCAATCCCCTGACGGTTGGTGAGGCCGCGTTGGAGGATCCGTATGTGGCGGAGCAACAACGCATGCAGTCGCTTTTGCGCAATCCATCTCTGCGCGTGGAGAGTGACGGGTCGATGGTGTATGACCCGAATTACTACCCGAAGCATAAGAAGATTGTGTATATGGCGCCATACAGCAAAGATGAGGATTATGATCCGGTCGAACCGCTCTTTTGGCTTGTCTGCGCCTGTGTGGTCGGACTCGCCGCGTTTGTGGCGTTTGTGGTCGTCTCCGCCCTTCGACTGCCCTTTTCCTTTATGCGCGGAGACCCGATATACATTGCGGCGGGGAGTTGTGGCGGTTTTCTGTTCATTATTTTCTTCCTTTTCTACCTCGCCACCTCCGAGGAGGAGCGTGTGTGGGGGCGGTGTGTGGACGGTTTCATTGGCGGTCTTCCGTTTATTCTCCTCGGCGCACTTGTGGGGTATATGTACAGCGGTTTTATTCTCATGATGGTTTACCTCGTCAACGACCCGAGCATTTCTGTGATTTGGTGGTACAACATCTTCTCCGCGGTGCCGCCGTTTCTGCTTCTGTTTATTCCCATGTTTACGGTCTCCATGCAGGTGCAGGAGGCGTCCGCCATCTCCGCGCGTATCTTCAAAGGCATTCCACCTCCCCCGAGCGGTTACATTCCGCGCACAAATCACATTCCCACATACCTCTTCTCCGCGGTCCGTCGTTTCCTCGTGGGCTTCGCGATGGGCGCGGGGATGGCCGCGTACTACGCCATCACCTGCTACGCCTTGGGCTGGTTGGCCTACGGGCTGTACAAATCCACGGCGCTGTACTTTTGGATTCCCATTGTTGTGATGGCGCCATTTCTCGTTGTGGCGCTCGTCGCGCTGTGTGTGTTGCGCCGCGCCGCGCCGGAGGTGTTGAAAGGGCTCTGCGCGCCGTGGACGGGTCCGCTGGCGGGTTGGAGCCGCGTTCCGCTGCGCTCCGCCTATGTGCCGAGGTACCACGCGGGGCAAACAGTGAAGCAAATGGTGCGGGAAACGAATCGGTTGACGCGAGAGGCGAATAGGCGGCACGTGCGCGGGGAGGCGGCGGCGGCGGAGGAGTTGTACGCCGCATCGGACGCCAAACGCGCGGAGATTGAGAATCGCGGGGTCGAATTGCGCGAAAGGGACTGCCGGAGTTGGCGAAGTGTTCTCTCGCAGACACACTCGGGTGTGACGAGGAAAATGCGACGGAAGAAGTGAATGGAAACGAGAGGGAAATAAAGACGCGCCATAATGTCACCTCTTTGGTGAAATTACAAAGACATGGAACAATGAATGACAACGGATTTATATACACTTGTATTTTTTTTTTAAGAGGAAATGGTGATTGGAAGGGGAAAACAAAAATGCAACAAAAATGTATTGGATTACTTCGTCTTCACCTCCTACGCTGCTCTTGGGTGCGCTTGTGTGTGTGTGTGTGTGTTTATTTTGCATCTCGAAAAACGGAAAAAAAAGGGGAGGCAACAATGCAGAAAAATAAAAGAATAGTGTGTGATGAATCTGACAGCGTTAATTGTTGATAAGGGCCTCTGTCCAAGTTATTTCAAAAGAGCCCTAAGAGAAGAATAGAGAACGAAAAGTTGTACAAAAAAGAAAAAAGGAACAAAAGTGGAAATGAATAGCATGTTCTTATGTATATGTATTTATGTATTTTTTGTTGTTTGTTTTGTAAAGGGAAGAAACAAACGAACAAAAACGAAAATTCCCACAAGCAAAGGTGCAAAAACAAGAAAAAACTATATAAAGCAGAAGAAAGTTTTTTAAAGAGGACGGAAAAAGATAAATGCTCCCATCAAGTGACGACATTTTACTTAAAACAAGCCAATGATAATTCAAATCACCGAAACAATGCAAAGAAAAAAGAAAAAAAAATGTGATGTGAACAAAAAATGGAGGAGAGCAATTTGACAATGTTGTTGAAAAAAGAAAGAATATATATTATGTACCTCCTTTAGATTTATCAGTGGCTAATATCGCTGGGAATGCCGTTTGAATGGTTTGTTTCAAGTAAATATTACCCACTTTTATTCCTTCTTCAGCGAAGAAGAGATTTTCTTTTATCAAATACGTAAATCAAGATTAGTTTTAGGGCGATGTAATATTGTCTCTGTTTTTTATTTTTTGAGTTTACTCGCTTGTACTGTCGATTTTTTGCTGTTTTTTTTTTTTTTTTCAGATTCTTCTCTTTTTTTGAGGGGGTTACTGTCATAAAAAATCTTAAAAGTAAGGGAAAGGGACAACACCAACAACCGATGAAAAAAAAAAAGAGGAAAGAACGGAGAAGGAAAAAAACGATTGGGATATCAACAGAAAATTAGAGAATGAAACGAGTTTTAATAAATGATGTGTTCTCTTTGAGATTGTATCTATTTATTTTGTTTGCGCACCACAAAAGTTTTACTGCAAGACGCATTTAACATGTCAATAGAAAAGAAGAACGAATCACATTTCAAAGAAATCACTCGTATGGTGGTTACTATTTTTTTTTTTTATCTCTGTTGCAATTTGAGTTTTGTGAATACTTGGTAATGGCGTAAATTATTGCACACTTTTTGTGACAATCACCGATGTTTGATTTTTCTTTTGTGTTTGTTTGTTTTTGTTTTCATGTTTGACAACGGATCCACAGTAACACGAACAAAAAAATCCCATTATTCATACATCCATTTTTTACTGATATCGTCAAATTCCCAACCTTTTTGCACTTTTTTATACTTTTGTTTTTCACATGAATGAAAAAAAAATACATAAAAATCTTAAACACTGAGAAGCCAACCCGTCACTATTCAATACGAATAGCAATAACGACAACAAAAAGAAAAAGACATGTCGACCAAAAATCCATTACAGCCTAAAATCAAAGACTTCGGCTCCTCTTTTTGTGTCGTTATTCTTCCTGTTCGGGAGCACAACTTCACATACCTCATTCACGACAAGAAGGCCAACATGCTCTCCGTTGTCGACATCTCCGATGACATGGACCCCGTTATCGCGTACGTGAAGACTCACTTCGCCCACACCCCTTTTCACACCATTCTCAGCACACACCACCACTTTGACCATGTCGATGGAAACCTCAAGATACACACCGCGTTGGGATCGGATAAACCATTCGATATTATTGGCGGCGCAAATGAGGCCATCCCTGGTGTCACACAAGAGGTGCGTGAAGGGGATAAAGTCTCCTTTGGTTCATTGGAGGCGTATGTGGTGGATGTGCCATGTCACACCAGAGGACATGTCATGTTTAAGGTGTACAACCCGACCGCATTGGATGACGGCAACGCACTCTTTACAGGGGATACATTCTTTGTGGGTGGTGTGGGTGCACCCATTGAGAGTAACCTCGACAATGTGAGCCTTGTTTTGCCTAAACTGTACAACATAAACGGCGATCACGCGGAGAAGGAGGATGCGCAAACGTTTATATTTCCTGGACACGAGCACACGGTGAAGTTTCTTACGTTTTCCAACGAGACAATTCCGGCAGCGCACCCCGATGCTCCTTTTATAGCAAAGCAATTGGAACGCTATGAAAAGCGTATTGCACAGAAGGAGCCCGCCATTCCAAGCACATTGGCGGAGGAGAAGCGACAAAATCTCTATCTTCGCGCATACGATCCCGACTTTGTTGCCGCGATGAATCACGGCAATTCAATGAAGGAGCTTTTGGAGTACTTATATAATGTGGGTCCTGTCCCGCTGAAGGAGTACGTTGGGAAACTTGGTTGATGATGGGTGTCGCTTTTTCTTCCTTGTTTACTTGTTCGTTTTTCGATCGACTGAAGAATTGTAGACAGGTCTGATAATACTTTTCTGTCATAATCTTTTTTTTTTGTTCTTATGTGTGTGTGTGTGTGTATTTTGCATAGGGGTATTAGTCTTAATCATATTATGAGTTCAAATCCCATTTTTATCACACTCCACTGATCGTTCGATATACTTATACATATGTGTGTATGTATGCATGGGTATATATTTACTGTGCTTAGCACTAGCTTATTTTTTTTTTTGTTCTGTATGTTTGTTACCATTTTTTTTTTTTGAGTTGTGACGGATGACTGCAAAGAGGATGGAATGCTCATTCATGTCTAAAGTTCCTTTCTATTCCCTCTGAAGGTTGGTGACTACTTTACCTTTCATTGTTACATTTATATATGTGTATATTTAATTTACTTCTGATTCTCATATTGTTATTTTATTTAAAACTCTAAATAACAACAACAAAAAAAAACGTTTATAGAGGAGTAATATTAAAGCTATTCTAGTAACGCATTCACCAACAAAACAAAAAGCAACAACGTATTACACTACAAACAAAACGAAGCGTATGGAGGTATTAGTCAAGCACATTGGTACCGCCTTTTCCGTGGCAGTGATTCCCGTATTGAAGGATAACTACACGTATATCATTCACGATAAGGCGACCAACACACTTGGGGCCGTAGACGTCTCCTCGGACACGGCCCCTGTCATTCAGTACGTGAAGAGTCAAGCGGCGGATGCGACTTTCCGCACCATTTTCAGCACCCACAAGCACTGGGACCATGCCGGGGGCAATCTCACTTTACCCTCTCTCATTGGCTCCAAAGTTCCCTTTGATGTTATTGGCGGCGTAAAGGATGGCGTCTCGGGACTCACGCGTGGGGTGCGTGAGGGGGATATTCTCAAACTCGGCGCGTTGGAAATCTCCGTGTTGGATGTGCCATGCCACACCAGTGGCCACGTAATGTTTAACGTGTACAACCCGAACGCATTGGATGACGGAGCGGCGCTGTTTACAGGGGATACGATGTTTATTGGTGGCGTCGGCGCATTCTTTGAGGGGACGGCGAATAATATGTGTGCGGCCCTGCGCAAAGTGTATGGTATTAATGGTAACGATGCGGGAGTGCGAGATGGTTGCACGTTTATATTTCCTGGACACGAATACACAGTGAATTTTCTTAAATTTTCTAAAGAGGCGATTCCAGCAACGCACTCCGACGCCTCTTTTATATCAAAGCAGTTGGAGCGCTATATTCAAAGCGTGGCGCAGCGCGTGCCTACGATTCCAAGCACATTGGCGGAGGAGAAGCGACAAAATCTCTTTCTTCGCACATGTGATCCCGACTTTGTTGCCGCCATGAATCACGGCAGTACGGCGGAAAAACTAATGCAGCACTTATACGACACCTGTCCGTAAAGTATTTCGCTACTTGTTGAATGTTAGCGTTGCGAACGATGACCACTTTTTTTTTGTTTTGTTTTGTTTTTCTCGTTGTTTAATTTTTTTTTTTTGTATTCGGTTCATAATCATTTTTTTTTCATTTTTCTTTTTTTTACGCTTAGTTCTTATAATGGTCAAATGATTTTTTATTCGTTTATTTATTCCGTTTGCGTTTCTGCCTTTTTTGTGTGTGTCTTTGATTGTTGTTGTTGATCTTTTTTTTTGTTTGTTTGTTTTGCATTTGTTGCACTTTCGACCCATGGGCCTGCAGTGTGTTTAACTGTGCCAAAACGATATGAAATGATATATTTATATGTGTTTGTGTGTGTATTGAGTAATTGTTTCTTTGCACGTTTGTTTCTTTATACCTGGCAATTTTTGCTTCTGTCATGTTACTTTGTAGTAATTTTTTTTTTTAATTCGTTTTACTTTTTTCTTTTTCCTTTTCTACGTACAAGGAGATCCTAGGGAGTGAAACATGTCGCAGGTATTAGAGCGACTCCTCCCTTTCCTTGTGCGGCATCTCTCGGGGGACATGTCACACCGTGAGGGGAGACAAAAAGGCTCCAACAGCGTCACTACTGTGAGTGCATTACACGAAGCGGACAGTCGCCGTTGGCGGCGTTGTATAGAGTTGTGGAGGCGTTTGCTTGGGTCGGACCGTCTGTTTCTGGCGCTCCTTTTTCACAGCGGCTCTCTCTGGGCGGAGGAGTGGCAGTCCTCCCTGGAGCCGCCGAGTGAAACGGACCACGAGGAGGACCCCCGCCATTCCCCACGTCGAAGCTGGTCCGAGGCGGTGATGTGGTTTCTACAGCTACACCATGATGGGGGGGGGAAGAGCACGAATGCAAAAAATGCGAATAATAATCCTAATAGTATGAATCACAGCGCGAATATTCGACGGGGCGGACTGCATATTCATTCCCATGACGAGGCGGCGACGCAACGCACGGCTACTGGACTCCTAACAGAATGGTTTGCCACCATTGACAGCTGTGGACCGTATTTTGTGTGTGCGTATTATTTTTCATGTGCCATCAAAGTTGCCGCCCTCGTTGGCAACGCAGCCATCATAGAGGACACACCACATCTGCACGAACTCATCGCCCGTGAGCCGCGCTCGGCTCCGCAATTCACCGCCTTTCAGAGTATTCTTTGCTGTTTACTCGTCGAGGAGGCGCAGCAGCACCCGCTACGACTTCCCCCGCCTTTTTTCTTACTGAACTTCAACGCCATTGGACGCGGCTCCCGCGTTGGGGTTTGGCTCCCCCGCGGCACAAGCGGAGAGGGGGAGTTTCACTCGTGTGAGGTCACCTCCGCCGGTGTCATGCTGCGCACCCCAACCGCCGCGACAACGGGAGGGGCGGCGTCTCCCTCCTCCCTGTCCTCCTCCTCCTCGCTCGGGGCGGGGGCGGGGGATCTCTTGATGGGGGTGCGGCTCCTCGACGAGCGCTACGCGCGACCGGCGGCGGTGGACGCGGCGTTGCCTCGACTCTATGAGAGTGAGGAGAAGCGCGTCAGACGCGTGCGTGGGGGTGGGATGGGCGGCGCCGCGTTGCCAGACATTCCGCGTCGATGGAGTGCGTTGGAGGCGGCCACAAATGGGACACTGCGCGCCGATCTCCTCCACCCGCGTGCGGTGTCTGTTATTGTGTCCTCACCCAACAATAATAGTAATAATAATAATAATAATAACCACAGCAGCAACGGTGGTGCCTCCGCCGGAGGTAATGGCGCGGGCGGAGGTGTGGGAGGGCGACGGCGGGCGGGAAACGCATCTCATGCGGAGACAAGCATTGGAACCCTCGTGATGGCTCCGCTCCGACGAAACTCCCGTCTCACCGCCACGCGTGATGCGTTGGCGACGATCGCCTTGTGCCTCGCCAACACGGCGCGTCGACTGATTGGGTGTCGGGGTCTCTTTGTCGCGAGTGACCTCTCCGCGACCGCCAAGTCCGCCCTCAGCACGCGCGCGAAGAGTGTGAGTGGGCCGCACAGCCATTCCGCTCCCCACGCGCCGCCGGGCGGACTTGGCGGTCGCGGGGTCGCGTCCTTTCAAACCCCCGTGGCCGAGTTGGAGGCGCTTGTGGAGTGCGCGCTACACCTCTTTCTGTCCGCCATTCTGCTCTACCATGCGCTTCCCAGTGAGGTGGCCACGCAGCTCGACGCGTGGGTTGTGGAGGTCACCTCCAACGCGGCCGATGTGGCCTTATCGACGCCGCAGCCCGTGGTGCGACTGCTGCGGGCCGTCGGCTACACACTCTGTCTCGCCCCGCAGCCGTCGCAGTCGTTGCTCGTCGCGGTTGGGCTTTTCGCCACGTTGGCGCGACGGCAGCGCGAAAGCGGAGGGACCACCGGTTGGTGGGAGGTCTTTCGCGCCTGCGTGCTGCGCGATGCGGGAATGCCGGGGCAATTGCATGGCGCCATTTGGGACCTCGTCGAGCGCGTCGAGAAGGGACTCCGCGGCGGAATGCAAATACGAGTGCAGAAAAAGCGCCGAGTGGGTATCGACAACACGTCGGAGCCGAACTCCCCGCAATTGTCGAACTCCACAAACAACGAGGAGGCGGAGGAGATGCTCGGGCTCGGCGGCCGACGGCGTCGATTGCGTCTCCAACGCGAAGAACACACGAGGGGGCCGTCCTCCCCATCACGGGAGCGAAGGATGGCCACGCACGAGAGGGAGGCGGAGCAGCCGGCGAAGAAAAACAAACCGGAAGAGGTTCCGCGCGGTCCTCTGCTTCCGGCGGGTATTCGTATGGCACAGGAGGTCTCCGTTGTGGTGTCGATGGAGCCATCGCAATTGCCATCGTTGGGGGAAAAGGCGATGCTGCTGTGGTGGTCACTGGAACAGCAGGCAGAGAGGGATTGCGGTGTGATTTAATCAAACAAGTACATACACACGAGCATATTTATATTTACATATATATATATATATATATATATATATATTTATATAACACGTGAATAATTATGAAAATATATAGATAAGGTGAAGAAGGGATTGCTTATCGGTCGTTTCTTTCTTTGCTTGCGAAACGATTCGAGAAGGCTATATCTGAACGTGAAAGCAACAACAAGAATGCGAAAGGGAGACAACAGAAAAGAAAGGTGACTCTCTCATAAGTCTGACCATGACAGGAAAAGCAAAGATATGGAAAAGAAAAAAATACTGTGAATATTATGCCAAGGTGACACTCACATATGTACATATGCACTTAAATATCTGAGTATACTTATATGATTCATGAAATGTATATATATATATATATATATATATATATATATACATATATATATATATATATTTGAATAATTTAAAATTATTTTTTTTTTTCTTTTCCTCTTTTTTCTTTTTTTACTTTCTGCATAAAGTATTTGAAGTGTAGAGCGAAGTTACTTTTTTTTTTTTGTTATTGTTTTTGTTTGCTGCCTTACTGACTTCCTATCGGATCTGAAAAACCTGACGAAGAGGAGAAATAAAATCCTTCAATAGAAATTTTTTTCAAAAAAAGAAGAGGTAATTTACCCAAGCAAAACAAAGAAAAGGAAAAGTTAGTATATATAAAAAAAAGAGGGTATATATACATATTTTCTTTCTAAAAATAGTGGATTTACATTTAATCAATGAAGTCAGATTGCGCAAACCGTGGGATGTCTTCTTCCGTCCTTAAGTTGTGTTTTTTGTTTGTGTTGTGCGTTCTGCTCACTATCCCTTGTATCTCTGGGCAAGATATACACGACGTTCGACAATACTTTACTTCCATTCAAGAGCGTCGTAGTGATGTCTTTTGTGGTGCTGTTGGTGCGTGGAATTGGTGGTGGGGTGTTGCACCCTTTGTCAGTGGTGGTGTTGGCACCACAGACGCTATTGGTTCCGCCTATCCCATGTCATTAAGCAAAAGTTTCCGCACCAACACGCTCTCTGAGATGTTTCTGGACATGGCCGTTGTGTATTTGGAGAACACGAGTCGACTTCCGTTTGGCCGCACACAAACCATACCAAGCGCGTACCTCCCGCCCCCTTTTAATGATGGCACACAGTTATTTCAAAATGCCCTCTTTCCCACCTCCATCGTCTCCCTTGAGACGCTTCTCTATCACACCTCCTCCCTTACCGAGGCGGGGTTCGACACGGGGGCCGCGCAAACACCGGGACCCGCGATGCGCTTAGAGGGTTTTGTGGAAGTCGTCTTTGCCACACAAGGCGCAGCGGTTTGGGGCAACACGCGACCCGGTCTTCCCGCCTCCTACGCCCCCTCCCGACTCAACCCGGCGGTGGTGACGTACATTCTCAATAAGGTCCTCGCCGCCGAGAGTAACCCGACGACGGTGGCGGCGCTTATTCAAAACGTGTTTATTGCGCCGTTGGGGTTAACGGGAACGTTTCTCGCGGACCTCACCGGGGCGCCGCCGGTGCCTTCGTACCCGAGCGGCAGCACGGCCGCCATGACGGGCGTGGCGGTGCAGGACGTGGACAGCACGGGAAACAGCATCGCCGCATCCGTCACCATTCACGCCGCGTACACATCGGATTACATGTATTACACCAACGGGGCGGATTTATTGAAACTCGTCAGTGAGGTGTTCCTTGATGGGAACCTGTCAGGGATAGGGGAGGCGTTGAAGAGCAATCCGGTGTTCATTCAAGACCCCCGTTTGCCACCCGTCTCGGGGCGTACACTTGGGTCCTTTCTCTTTGATGCCACGCAATTGTGCCAAATCGCGGCAAAGGCGGAGGTGTACTGCAACTTTCCAAGCGATACGGTGTTGCATGGTTGGGTCGCGGGTGGGGCATTCAATGCGTTAGCCTTTTTGTGCTCCGACAATGGGTGCGCCATGGCGGAGATGAGTCATTACCAAAACGAAAACAATTCGGTCGATAACGCGTCCTTATTGGATACGTTAATATTTGCCACTTTGCCTTTGCAGCATGTGATCGGCCTTCCCCGCACCCGTGAGTTGGAGGGAGGTCCTTTGTACGGTCTCTACGTCTTTCTCGGTGTCCTCGGCACCATTGTGGTGACACTGTGTGGAAGTTTTATGGCAGACTATGTGATTCAACCCCCACGTGCTACAAAGGCGATTCCAATGCCGCGACCAGGGCTTCCCATGCACTCGGAGAGTCAAGACGCGGAGGAGGAGAATGGGGCGTCCTCTGACGCGAATAAGTTTAACAACTCACAAGGTGTGGCTCCCACAGTGCGTCGACTAGACGTGTATGAGTAGAGGTCTTCGGAATGGGTACAAGCAACGAGACAAACAAACAGTTTATGAGTGCAAAGAATATAGTTTGTGATGATGCATAGATATGTATTCATATCCACCTGCGTGGGTGTTTGTATGTTATTGGAGAAGAGAAGAGAAAAGGTGTTGAAGTGGAATAACCAAAAACAAGACACGAAAAGAAAACGAACTGAATAATATTTCAAAAAAGGAGAAATACAAAAGCAAAAGAGAGAACGCAAGAATATGAATGATAAGAGTAATGATACACATTGTTTCTTGACGTCTCAGTATATATTTATTATATATATATATATATATATATTCCGTGTGGGAGGAGGTGATGTTCACATTTCACCTTCGGGTTGTTGTAAAGCACAGAAGTGGTCGTGTTACAGTTCGTAGGAGCCAATTAATATTATTTTGCTGTTGTTTTACTGCTCCTCACTGTTGTATTTTCACTTTGTTTATCGTACAAACGCATTGAGAATTTATCGATTTTGCACATAAAAGTGCAGAAATGAGTAAAAAAAAAAGTTAAAGAAACACAAACAAGAAAAAAAAAAGAGAAAAAAAAAATCGCAACTGAAGAAGACCAGAAAAAAAAAAGAAAAAAATGCCGTGATGCCAAGGAAAAGAAGCAAAAAAAAAAAAAAAAAGGATGTCATGTAGAACATGGAATACTGACACTTTTTTTTTTTTTTCCTTTCTGCTGTTGCTTCATTGTTTTTGCCCTGACTTTCTTCCTTTTATCATATATACATATATATATATATGTGCGATTTACTTTACTTATCTACTCAAAAGAAAAAAAAAAAGATATCAAAAGAATGCAAACATTGCATTTTATTTTGTCTTCTGTATCTACTAGAGTTCGTTCTGTTTCGCAATTATTATTTTTTATCGGTACTTTTGTGCGTTTACTCATTACTTATTGTTTTTATTGACGCTTTTGTACAAATCAACACTTGTGCATGTGACAAGTGTACTTCCGTATACCACAAATACACTATATTCATGAGAAATACATATTTTACTTCATTTTTGTTATTATTATTATTATTATTATTATTTTTTGTCGCCTCCCTTACTACGCGCGAAAAATACAAGTTTGGCAAAAAAAAAAAAGCCAAAAATCAAAAAAAAAATTAAAGACAACTACAATAAAACAGGAAGCACACACACAAATCAAAAAAAAAAAGAGAATAGGAGCGAACAAAATAAAAAAACAACAACTAAAAAGAGGTGGTTTTTGTTGGTATTGCTTTTCAACGTTGTAGTCACGCGTCGTCTTCACTGCTTCTGTGCCCTTTCATTTATTCGTCCACTTTCCACTCCGATGCACGCCGATCCGCTCGCCGGAACGAAGGTGACGCTTGTGGACGGGCTAAACAGTGCCGAACCCGTCAAGCGCCCCCGCCACCCCCACTGGTATCCCCCCACCCACACAGATGGCAAAGGACTAAAGGTGCTCAACTCCTTAACAGAGGCGGTCGAGCCTTTTGCGCCGCGGAATGGGCGTCTAGTGCGTTGGTACACGTGTGGCCCGACGGTGTATGATCTCTCCCACATGGGACACGCCCGCGCGTACCTGACGTTTGACATTCTGCGTCGCATTATGGAGGACTACTTTGGGTACAAAGTGGTGTACCAAATGAACATCACAGACATCGATGACAAGATCATCAAGCGTGCGCGGATTGGGGCACTTCTGGAGGAGTTTAAGACGAAAACCCTGAAGGGGTCGGATTTGGCGCAGCTTCAGGCCTTTACAGCGGAGGCGGAGCGGGCCGCGGCGCAATCGTTGGAGTCGAAACGGCAAAAACTGTCGGAGCCGATTCCCGCCAACGCCCCAAGCCGTGCGCGGGCGGAGCGGGAGGAGAAGATCATGGAACTCGCTCTCAAGGAGGAACAGCTGCGTGAAACGCGGGAACGTATTGCGGCGGCGAAGAGCTTTGATGAACTCTTTGCAGTTGCCTCGAATGTAAACGGGGACTTATTGGATGAGCGTGAGGGACACGATATTACGGATCAAGCCATCTTTGAAAATCACGCACGACTTTATGAACGCCTCTTTTTTGAAGACATGCGACGCCTCGGTATTCGCGATCCCGATGTCGTCTCCCGTGTAACGGAGTATGTCCCACAAGTGGTGGACTTTATTCAAAAGATTATGGATAATGGATTTGCGTACACCGCCAAGAGCTCCATTTTCTTCGATACAGAAGCCTACATGAAGGCGGGGCATGATTACCCTAAATTAAAGCCCGTCAGTGAAAAGGAAGAGCGCAACACCACGGAGGAGGAGATGGCGGAGGGCGAGGGTGCCTTAAGTAAAGGGATTGAGGGCGAAAAGCGGAGCCCAAACGACTTTGCCTTGTGGAAGTTCTCTAAGCCTGGTGAGCCGCAGTGGCCCTCCCCATGGGGCGAAGGGCGTCCTGGTTGGCACATTGAGTGCTCCGTCATGGCATCCGATATTCTCGGTGAGAACATGGACATCCACAGCGGCGGATGGGATCTTAAGTTTCCACACCACGACAATGAATGTGCGCAGAGTGAGGCCTGTCACGGGGCGCATCAATGGGTGAACTATTTCCTTCACTGTGGTCACCTGCACATTAAGGGTCTTAAAATGAGTAAGAGTTTAAAGAACTTTATTACCATTCGTCAAGCGTTGGATGAGCTCGGGGTGACTCCGCGTGCGATGCGTCTTCTCTTCCTCGCCAATCATTGGGGTAAACCAATGAACTTCTCGGACCAAAGCATTGATGAGGCAAAGGAGCGGGAACGTGTGCTGCGTGCCTTCTTTGGAAGTGTAGACATTGTGCTTCGGCGCGACACATGGGACCAAACCCAAGGCTTCAACGAACACGATCGTCAACTCAGTGCAAAGTGGATAACGGTCGAGGAGACCGTACACGCGGCCCTTCAAAACAACTTTGACACCCCCACCGCGATGGACGCCATCATGGAGCTCGTGAGCGCAACCAACCAATACCTCCTCACAGGAGTGCGCCCAAGCTCCACCTTGGTGCAAAAGGTCGGCCGCTACACCACACGCATGCTACAAGTCTTCGGCGTCGTCGATGGCACCGACGCGATCGGCTTCTCCGCCCAGACGCAGGGAACGACGAGCAACGAGCGCCTCGTGACCGTCATGGATGCGTTACTGCGCTTTCGCGATGACATCCGCGACGCCGCCCGCACACACGGCGGCGCCGCTATGGACGCGTTTCTCCCGCTTTGCGATGCGCTGCGCGATGTGTGGCTCGTTCCGGCGGGGATTCGCCTCGAGGATAACCCGAGCGGCCCGACCACGTGGAAGAGCGATGACCCCGCCGTCCTCCAGCGCGAGGTGGCGGAGCGACGGGCGCAGCAGACGTTGGAGCGGCGGAAGAAACTCGTGAATCAAATCGAGACACGCCGTAAGTTGACGGAGAAGTGGCGGCAGTACACCACAGCCCCCGCGTTGTACTTCCGGCAACGCCAAACGGACGGGGCATTCGCCGCGTTTGATGAGACAACGGGTTTGCCCACCACCACAGCCACAGGGGAGGCGGTGGGGGAGAAGGAGACAAAGAAACTCACGAAGGAACTCGCCAAATACGCCAAAACGTATGAGGAGTTTGTGGCCAAGGGAGGGGAGGAATGGCTGCGGGAGCAGGAGGCGGAGTTGGAGGAAATGCGACGCAGTCTGGAAAGTTTGGAGTAACGCGGCTTCATCCTTTTTTGGTAACTTTTCTCGTCCTCTCCTTTTTTTCGGTTCCAAAGTATGCACGTTCTTTTTCTCTTTATATTTTTTTTTTTTTCTTTGCTGTGTGTGTGTGTGTCGGTGTATTTCCGTGTGCTTTGCTCCCCTTTTTTTTTTTTTTCATAAGATGCATTTATGCTATAAAGTGTACTGTGTAAAGGGAAAGAGAGAAAGCGAGAGAGGACAACGTTAACACTTATTCCTACAAAGAAAAACACACAAGAGAAGGAAAAAATACAAAATGAACAAAGAGAATGACGAAGAGCAACAAAAAGAAGAAAAAAGCGTATAGATAATTGCGTATGAACTGCTCGTAAGGTGTATCACTAGATTATAAATGAAGAAACAGGAAGGAGATGAAGATTGGAAGAGGACAAAGAAAAAAAGAAAAAAGAAAAAAAATGAGGTAACGGTAAAGAATACTATTCGTTCTTATTCCTTTTTTTTTTGGTGTGTGTTTGCTGTTTGTTTTTGTTCGTTGGTTTGTTTGCTCTTTATCGCACGAAAGGTAATTTTGTGATTGTTATTCTCTTTAATGGGCCCTCAAGCGAGAAGTGGAGAGTAGTAAGCTCACGGAATCTACACAAGGTAAGAAAAAGAAACTATGAGGAAGAGAAGAAATGAAAAATGAATAGTAAAGAAAAGAAGACAATCGTTTTTACCAGGAAAAGAGAAAAGAAATAATAATAATCTGCATGGACGATTACCACGTACCTTATTGATTTGTTTATTATCATTATTATCCATAAAGAAACTTTTATTCGGTGTTTCTTGTTAAGCTTTTGTTTCAACATTTATTCATATAATATATATATGTATATTTATATATATATATATATATATATGTATTATTTTTGTTTTTTTATATTTGTTTGAATAATTATTTCTCATATGTAATATGTTAGCCGTAGCAAACGCATTTTTTTATTTCATATTTTTACCATACATTTCTTTTATATTACAAAGGTGATAACTCCTTTGTTTACTTGAAGAATAAAAAGAAAGCAACAACCAAGCGAAGATGGGATTCGATCTTGATTGCATGAAGAAAATATTTGGCATTGCCATGAAGGCCCGAGGTGGAAATGTAAACTACATGGAATTAGGTATGCAACTCGTTCAAATTGCCAAACCCTATGTGGTGCAATACCTCGGCAACGTCTCCCGACCACCGGAGGTGAATGTGAATGAGGCCTTTCAAGACGCCGAAAACGTGGAAGGCTTTAAGCCATGGGATGCGGAGCCGTACTCCGGGGGCAATGTGCGAGCTCTTCTCATCGGCATCAATTACTACGGCACCAAGGCCGAGCTCTCCGGCTGTGTGAATGATGTCAAGCAGGAGTTGGCGACCTTTCAGAGGAAGAAGTTCCCCGTTCATGAGATGAACATTCTCGTCGATGACACCTCTTTCCCCGGCCGCACGGATCAACCGACGCGGGCGAATATTGTGCGTTACATGGCGTGGCTCGTGAAGGACGCGAAGCCCGGCGATGTGCTCTTTCTGCACTACTCCGGACACGGCACCCAAACCCGCGCGCAGCAGGACTCGGAGGAGCCGTACGACCAGTGCATCGCCCCCGTCGACTTCGAGTCCGCGGGTTGCATTATTGACGACGACATCTTCTCCATTCTGTGCGCGCGATTGCCCGCCGGGGTGCGCATGACGGCGGTGATGGATTGCTGCCACTCGGGATCCATTCTCGACCTCCCGTTCAGCTTTATCGGCGGAAGCGGACTGCGATCGTCGGAGGTGGGGCACATGAAGCGCATTCGACGCGGAAACGACACGTCAGGGGATGTGTTGATGATTTCCGGATGCGCCGATGACCAGACGTCGGCGGATGTCGGAAACGTGGCGGCGTTCGGAAACGGACTCTCCGGCGCCGGCGGGGCGGCCACGCAGTGCCTCACCTACACACTCCTCAAGACATCTAACCTCACGTTTCAGGATATGCTCATCTACACGCGGGATATGCTGAAGAAGAAGGGGTTTCAGCAGGTGCCGCAGTTGAGCTCCTCCAAGGCTATTAACATGCAGCAGAACTTCTCACTGCTGCAGAAGTTTACCGTCGACACCAGCGTCTCGTAGATGCGCAGTAACGGACGGAAAGGAAAGGAGAAAAAGTAATGTATGCGTTGCATGCAACGTATGCTTTTCTTGTTCTTGTTCGTTGCTATTGTTGTTGATATTGTAGAGATGTTCACGTTTTTTTTTTTGTTTTGTTTTGTTTTCTTCTCATTGATTTTAATGAAAGAGAGTTTAATAGAAAAAAAAATGATGTGTAAGAAGAAAAGAAAAAAAAAGGTCAACTCTATTTTTTTTTGTTTTCTTTTAAGCCAGAAATAGGAGAGATAAAAAAAAAGAGTCATACACCAAAATAAAGAGATGTTTTCTATGTTTGTTTGCTTTTTGTGTTTTTGTGTGATTAATTCTTTTTTATCATTATTATTATTATTGTGTGTATGTCTGTATAGACACAATCAGAAAGCATTCCTTTTTTTTTGTTCAAATTTTTTTAAATTACTTACGCACCACATTTCGATGGCTTTCATTATCTTCTTTGTTAATATTGCTGATCTTTGTTGTTGTTGTTCTGTGAGTGTTTACTCTCTTTTGTTGACACTTTAGTGTGTGACGGAAAAGGGCTCAAAACAAACCAAAAACTACAAAAAAAAGCCAAACTACGAAAAGAAATCGAGTATTGAATGCAGCTGCTTAGATCGTATTTCAATGTATAATGAGTTTAAATGTTTATATATATTTATTTATTTATTGATGTGTTTGTGTGTGCCCCATTGTCAACGAAATGATTTACCTTTTTTTGCTTTTGTGTTTGATATCTGTGCATTTCCGTTTTTTTTTTGTTTTTTTTTTCTCGACAAACTCATCGCAAGTTACGTTTGTCTGTCTGTTCATCATTTTCCGAAAGGAGTGTGAACATTTTGTTTGTTTGTGTGTGTGTGTTATATTGAAAAAAAAAAAGGTGATGTATTATGAGTGAACACGAAAAGAATTGGAGAATGCAAATGCTTTAAAGAAAAAAGAAAAAACTACAAAAAAGATATGATAATCATTCTTTTTTCGTTTCTTAATGTATTTATGTTTATACACATCTTTGTTTGTGTTAGCAGAGAAAGAGGTGATGAACGCATAGAAGATGAGGAATTTTTTTTTTTATTATGTGTATCTGTTTGACTGATGACGGCATTAGAGTTTACATTTTTGAAAAGTGTAAAACGCTTTTTTTCTCAAACAAATTGTTTCTCTTCCTGATTCCCTAACTCGTGTTTTTTGTTGTTTGTTTGTTTTTATTTTCATTATTATCCTTTCTTGTACTTCTTCTGAATTAAAACTATGAAATCTTTCGTTTGTTTTGAGACGTCTTTTTTGTTTTGTTTGTTTGTTTGTTCTTTCTGTTCCTTTTGACAACTTTTGTTTTATCTATTCTTTCTATCTTCGCATCTTTTTCTGTGTATCTGTGTGTGTGTGTGATTTGGTTCTTTGAATCATCCGACAGACATTGAATGAAGGGAGGAAAGTTAGATGTAAAGAAAAAAAGAAAAGTACGATAAACTAAACAAATTTGTTGAAAATATACACAAAAACAAAACCTCTTCCTATCTCTCTTTTATGATGGTGTTCTCGATTTGTGCTGATGATTCTTTTTTTGTGTGTGTGCGTGTGTTTGTTTGTTGTAATGTGTCTTATTTAGTTTTTTTTTACTTTTATTTTTTTTTTGTTGTCTTTTTTTTCTTTGATTTGTTTTACCTATTCATGTGTTAGCTGTTTCTTCCTTATTTTTCTTTTTTGCTTTTGCCTATGACGTTAAATGCACTCAAAGCAGAAAAGGGAAAGGGCATTGAATAGTCAACTTATTGCTCAATCACATATTCAAAAAATAAAGGTAAAGCGAAACAACACATACAAAGAGATTTTTAAAAAGAGTTGCAGAATTGTAAGATACAAAGAGTCGATAAAACGACAACAACGCCAACGAAAAGTTAGATATTAATATTAAAAATAAATAAATAAAAAAAAAGTGCGGGAGCAAGTAAAGACAAAAGCACCTTATTCCTTCATGCAACGGTTGTCATATGGGCGAGTCATTCATTCCTTTCGCCTCACACATCAAAGACGTCGTTTGACATGTGGACCCACAAAAGATGGCACCCAAACTTCAAAAGAAGGGGTAAAGGAAAATAGAAACGCTGAAACTGAAAATGTAAACCCCCTTCGGGCATCTCCACAGAGTGCGGCCCCGCGTAGTTCCATGAGCAGCCTTCTTCACATGATCGCAGAGCATCAACGAACGCCACAGGTAGCCTCCAAACGCCATACAAACAACAAAAGAAAGAGCGATGGCGTCCATAACGCCGCGGAACATTCCACCCACACAAATAGCACCGCCAAAGTGGGAGCGGTTGCCTCACTGAAAGTCGCCGCCAGTCTCTTTACGTCCGCATCGAATGTGATGCGGGGCGAATCCCAACCAAAGTCGCGTCATCTTGAGGAACGGCGAAGTGTCCATTCTCCCATCGCCTCCTCCTCGATGGAATGCGTTTCTTCGACTCACACTTCGCACAGCTTCTCCGCGGTTTCCTCCACCACAGGTGTCTCCCTATCGCTTGTAGACAAGTTGCGACGGAATGTGCGTCAAAAGCAACTCAACTGGTCTTCTATAAGTCGCCGCCACGCATTGCTGAGTGTGCTACCTGTTTGGCAGCAACGAAAGGATTGGTGTCGCCGCTTTCTCCCCTCTGCAGCGACACCACTTACGCCGTTTATGTCGACTTCCTCACCCCAAACTGCGCTCTGTGCGTGGCGCAGTGAGGTGAGTGTGTTTGTGTGCCACGCACCAACAGGGTCGGGGAAGAGTAGTCTTGTTCCACTCTTTCTCCTTGACACGCATTGGCGGCGATTGCTGCAGCGCATCGAGGCCACCCACCCAAGTCAACAAACACCACCAATAAACCCAACAAGGACAACACCAAAAACAACGGGGTCATCATCCTCGTCGTCTTGTGCGGGATTTCCATTGACGGATCAGATGACAACATCTAGTCCGATGGTACAGTCTGAGGAGGAGGAAGAGGAAGGAGAAGAGGAGAGGAAGGACTATCAGAGACTGCCGCCCCTCTCACCTCCACGAGAGTTTCCGCGGTGCAGCACGCGTGATTACGTGCAGGAGTTCGGCGTGAGCAGTCGGGTGTGCATTGTTGTCTCCCAACCCACGCGTCTGGCGTGTGTGGAACTTGCTAAATTTACTTCCGCCATTCTCGCCTCCGCAGGGGAGGCTGGAAACGAAACGGAGGGGCGTGCCAATGAAACAGATACCTTGGGGCTCGTCGGAGGACGTGTGGGTTATGCTGTGGGTGGTGATGTGCGCTTTTCACCCGCAAGTGAAATTGTATTTGCTACGCCCGGTTACATTGTGAATGCGTTACACTTTGGTGGAGCAAAAGGGGCTGCCTTATCGCCTACAACATTGGTGATTGATGAAGCACATTGTCGAGATATGGAAACCGATCTCCTCCTCGCGTGGGCACGTCACACCTTGCGTGTAAAAAGTGATGCACGCACAGAGGAAGAAAACAAAAAAAATGAGCAACACATACCTATTCGACAACTTGTACTCATGTCTGCAACAATGCCTGTGGATGACATGAAGGCTCTTTTTGTTCCATCAGGAGAGGAGCACAAGGCGAAATCTCCAGAGACGCTTCTTATTCATAACGAAACCAATGAAACCGTTGTTGCTGGAGGAAGAGGAGGAGGAGGAGTGGGTCAAAACCCGTACTCTGTGGAAACATTTTTTCTTGACGATTTGCCAGATGCTCTTGCGAAATCTAGATTTCTTCGTAAGCTTGCACCAGGAAAACAACAACAGCCCAAACGACAGCCGCATCCGCAACAAGAGGACATATCTGTACCATTGCTTTTACCACCAGCGCGTCGTTTGATGAGCAGACTTTCATACTTTTTTTCATATTCACAATTTGTCGCGGATATCGGCTCTCCCCAAGCCCGTCCGATTGCGCAGTTTCTACTCTTCATACTGCAAACCCTGGCCGCCTCCCCACCTGTGTCACCATCATCCTCATCATCACCTTCTTCATTGTTGTTATCATCATCAATGCAACAACAAGCAGAGCCGGAAAGTATTTTGGTTTTTCTTCCAGGTTTTGCAGAGATGTCTTTGGTGCTACAGTCCCTGGAGCTGTTGTGCCGCCCCATTGGAACCGTTTGCTCTGTTGATTCAGGAAATGACAACAAAGGCGAGAATCATACTTATGTTAAGAATATACAAAACAATTCCGCTGCTTCATCTGGTGGAGGTGGTGGTGGTGTCGTTTTTTTGCAGTACGAGCGGTGGCCATTTTCAATTGCCCTCCTACACGCCTCAGCAATTGGTAGCCCGCAGCAGCAACTCTGCGACACAAATGGGCCGTATCGCCATCGCATCATCCTCGCCACAACAGTAGCGGAGAGTTCCGTAACCATCCCAAACGTTCGTTGCGTTGTGGACTCCTGTCTTGAGCGGCGACACCACGCAGACCCCAAAACGGGTGTCACATTCCGCTGCACCGCCGTCGCAAGCGGCAGCAGCATCCAGCAGCGTGGTGGTCGGACAGGACGCACATGCGATGGCGTCGTATTCTACCTCGCCCCACGTCATTTATTCATGCGCGGCGCAGCAACCAGCCCGGAGGTATCCCTTTTACACACTGGGACAGGGCGTCGCGAACTGACAGGGTTGGTGGCACCATCGCAATCTCTGCCGGAGACTATCACGTCGAGTCCGGCGGCGGTGTTGTTGCGGGTGAAACATCTCTTTCCAAAGCGACCGAGTGTGCTGATGCGGCATCTGCCAAACCCGCCCGAGGATGAGGCAATTGAAAATGGGGTGCAACAGCTCGCAGAGATGGGAATTATTGATCTAGAGATGGATGAGTTGGTTAAAAATGAAGAGACAAAAGAAATGGAAACGTCTCAAGTTTCTACATGTAATGCACCATCTGGGTTGAAAAGTATGAACACGCAAACTGCGTCTTCTAGTGCCATGTCGGTGTTGCAAAGATACGACGACGCCACCTTGACAGCAAAGGGTGAGTTTATTGCGTATCTTCCCATCCCTCATGAACAGGCGTTGCTAATTTACTATGCATTACAGTTCGCCTGCGTGGACGACGCCATACTTCTTGCGTGTGCCATGACTGTACCATCACTCTTCATTACACCTCGCATGACCATCTCCGAAACGGAAAACCCGGCGATGCAATATCTGCAATCCCTTCAAGTGCAGCGCCGCCTTGCCGGCTTCGTTGGAGAGGACAGGGCAAATGGTAAACTTAGCGAACCCCTTATGCTACTCACCTTATTACACGAGTGGTACGCGTGTTCTACAGGTGAAGATGTGTTGAATTTTCTCGTTTCCCACCGCATAAATCGAAGTGCACTTCGGATTGTAGACAATACTATTGCACGGTGCGCCGCCCGAATCGCTCTATTGTTGGATTCTCCAAACCCCTCGTCACAGGGTACGATGAATGATATGCGAATGCAAGAGCTTCACGGCGAACACGACATTGCTGTACGACGCCCAAGTGCACAGGCTATTTTGGAACTCACTGAAACTGCTTTTCCTTCCACGTACAGAATGCTATTACGGGGCTCATTGCAACGACTCTGCCGCGCTGCGCTGGAGCGGACGGCCCATCGTCTCGCAATAAAGTCAACAAGCGTGGCGCAATGGTACCCACATGATGAACAATTGGTTCCCCTCTTGTTGGGAGGTTCGGGGAAAAAGTTATCTCCCGATCTGGAACGCGCGGATACAAAGGTACTTGGTGCCACGTGTGATCGGCTTGCCGCGGCGTTTGTTGCGGCATTTGCACGGCATACTATGCGCGGTGAGGATGGATCTCATTGGGCACACCATAGACGACTGGTTCGAAACCTCAGTGCAATTGACGGTGATACCGATCATGCGTGTTCCTTTGATGTGGAGCTCCACAGTATTAGCAACAACAGCAATTATAATAACGGTAATGATAATCCTCTTGGTGAGATAGTTCATAGGGAGGGCATGAAAGGTAACAGGGAGCTGTATCATCGTCTCACACCGACCGTCGTGCAAAGAGCGTTAGGGCCCTATCTAGTTGATGCTCATTTACGCCAATTGGAGTTATTCGCAACCGGGCGAACCGCTGTTGCGCGGTTTGCGGAGAGCGAGAATGGTACAACACAAACGGAGAAGCTCGAGGACACTTCAACCATGCATCGAGAGCCTCGTATGGCACCTATTGTTTTGCCGTTTGAGCGAGAGGAGGTATTATCTAGCGCGGCTGTCACCCTCGCATCCTCCGGTATTAGTCTGTTTTTGGCTATTCAAAATTCTCTCTCGCGTCTCACGTTATTACTTCCTCAAGAAGAACCCACAGATGGCGACTCACAGAGTTTAAACGACGACACGGAGCATGCAAACAAGAAGGATGCTGAGACTTCCCTTACGAAAGTAAATACACGTGCAGATGAAGGGGGGAATCGTATGTCCCTTAAGATGAGTCACACAATGAAGGGTGATATCCGATTTGTCATCATCATGCCTCCAATGAATGATACATCCACAGTAAAAGTGACTGCTCACACAGCGGCATCAAACCCAGGAGTAGAAGAAGACGTGTGTGTCATGTGGCGTGATAGCTTCGGTCGTACACAAACACTTCGTCAAAGTGAGGTGGTTCGTGCGGGCTATGGTGATTTCTTTCCTACCCCACTTGTACTGGAAACTACGCCAACAGACACCCAAGCAGTCACATGGACGGAGTCGGGTGACACAGTAAACCCAGAGGTGGAAAAAAAAAAAAAGGATGAACATGGGGAGAAAAAAGTAGGTGGGATATCAGGTGATGCGAACAAGAGAGATGATCCTACGCATGTCCTTATGAGTGTGCAACGCGTTTCTTTCACCCGCTCGGTGAGCTGGCGCGTTGCTCTACCTGCCACTCCGTTGAGTGCCGTTGCCTCACGAACGTCATCCTCGAGTTCTACACCCATTTCTTCAGCTGGGTATTGTTATTGTTCCGTGTGTCATAGTACCTGGCCAGACGGGGATGCCCTCGCGTCGCACTGTCGCAGTACTGTTCACTTGAGCCGTCTCTCACTCGCTCTTCGTCTCGGAATGCGTCGCGAATGGATAGAGACGTCCACGACTTCCTCCGTAACAGAATTACTCGTTCGAGGTGAAGGTACAGGGAGGATGCAGCTTTGCGCGGCGTCTGCTTCTCCCGTATCTTTTCTAAATGCGTTGCAGTGGCACCCGATGACTGGAGCTGTAGTGATGCCCATCGCGGTTGCGGGGTCACTCTTGTCGGCAACTTTATCAAGTAACAGGAACCGGAGGATAGAGAACAATATGACACTTCATGCATTGCATGTTTGGGTGCTAAATGGTCATGCTGCTCCGCCACCTCTTTTTGTCCTCGCAGGGTATCTTGTCGCCGCCTCCACCCGATTTGATACGGCATTATTAATGAATGCGGATCACTCGCTTGCGTACGCGGTCATGCTGTACGATTGGGGGGTTTGGCGTTTTTCCTCCCCTATTGGACGAGGACAGTTGCGTAGTGTGATGGAAGTCTTTGCCGGACACCCTTGGCGTGGAACACCAGACGCGGTTGTGGAGTCCCCCAGCAGTACCGCTGCACAGGCACCCAAAGCAGTGAGCCCAACTGCGTTACCGCATGTAACAGAGAAGGCCACCTTGATACACAGTGGAGAAGCATTGCATTGGTGCGTTGTGTCCGATGTCTGCCCACAGTGTACATACAACAGAAGTGGACGTGTCAAGGAGGAGGAGGAGGAGGAGGAGGAAAAAAAGAAAAGACATTCGTTTATTATGTCTACCACTGCCGATGCGGCCGCGGAGAGTGCGGTGTTGCTTGTTTTGAATGAGTATGTGAATTCACAGCGGCGCGTTGTGAGTCTCGCGGATTACACACAGCGACTTGTGGCCAAGCTAAACCTCTGGGCTGCTCAATATCCCAGTGAGCCTGGGATGACGAAACGATCCACGGTTGTCTCTTGCTGTGGGAGTGAACTTCTCGCCCGTCTTATTGCCCGTCGACGCAATCAGCCACTTGAGTTTCTTCTACGCGATTGTGGATGTCAGTTTTTGGTTCCTCACCGAAACGGCAAGGGGATAGCGAGTGAGAAACGATTCCTTCCTCCTCCTGTGTTACCAAGTTACGTACCATCCCCAGATTTTTCAGATTTGCTGCGTAAGCAACGAAATAACATGCGAAAAGGACGACGGATGCCAAAAACGCAACAAATCAGAAAAGCGTTTGGCGCTAAACCACCACAGCCGTCATTTTGATGAGCATAGCGCCGAATAGATGAGGGTTACTATGATTACTTCTCGTCCCCATTTTTTTTTTTGCTCTCTTCTTCCATTGTTGGTGTTTTTTTTTTCTTGATATATATATCATGATGTGAATAAATTTTCTCACGTTTGGATATGTGTACACAATGCGCTCTCTCAGTTATTCCTGTTTCTCTAGTTGCATCCTCACAGTGGTACTGTAATATATTTACATTTGAAGACACATAATTCGTCCAGTGTAATTTTGTTGTTGTTACTGTTGTTGTTGTGAAAGGATACGGGGAGACGATATTTACTTCCCTTTTTTGTACCCTCATACCCCTTCAGCCAATTCTTTTTTATGAATGTTGTTTTTATTTTTTCTTCTGTTGTTCTTATTTCATATTGTTTTTTTTTGTTTTTTTTTTTTGCTGTTGTTGTAACCCTCCTCCTATTAATATGTTTTTCTTTAT
Source organism: Trypanosoma mega (assembly GCA_030849715.1). NCBI lineage: Eukaryota > Euglenozoa > Kinetoplastea > Trypanosomatida > Trypanosomatidae > Trypanosoma > Trypanosoma mega. The sequence continues at coordinate 30,790 of JASANV010001550.1, read as the reverse complement.
TTTTATTGTACTTATGAGGGTTTTGGTCGTGGTCCCATAATGTCACGGCCACGGATTGTCGTTCGTGGTTTGAGAGTGGTGGCCTTGTTGAGTGCGGAAGGCACGTCACATGCATTTCGTACTTCCGTTCGACTTAATAGTACTTCGTCTCTTTCCTCTTCCCTCTCGGAAGGGGCTGCCCCGCCGTCGCACCGTTCACAGAGTTCATTTCGCCGCACTCGTCGGACGAACTACGCCGATCGCGAACATTTGGAGTTCCCTGAGTTGTGGAACACCTCCCAACATGAAACAGTCAATATGACGCTATCCAGCGATCCTAAACAGCACAATGATGATGTATGTTTTTTGGGACAAAATGGATTGCTTCTTCAGGCGCTTGCCACACCATTTCTGGGACGCGTTACGTATTGGGTTCTTTACATCATGGCCTATTTGAATTACGGTGTGGGCCGTGTAACGCTTTACACCCGACGAAGCACCGCTCCGCCATTAGACATTAATGAAGCAGTAACAAGAAAAGCATCGTCGTCATCATCATCATCATCAATCCAATCGGATGAAATGGCGAGAATAGATGATAACACTCGGAATGCTGTTCGACATTTAATTGAAATGGGTGCATATGAACAGGTGGCGTCCATTTCGAATAGTTCGACAAACACGTCCATGGCGACGACGACGACGACGTCGAAGGATAAGAGCGGAGATCATCATTTTCATTTTGGCGCTCCTGTAAGTGATAGTGTGCTATTCCGTGGTTTACTACACGGTTCGGCGCTACCCTGTGTGTACATTGGCCTGAGTCCCATCCATAGCCGCGGCCTTTTCACCTCACAGGACATCCCACGCGGCACACGCATTATAACAGAGCCGCAACGCTGTTTCATGGACGCCTCGGGATTTATTCGACTCCTCGCCGACACCCATCAGCGTTTGCCCGACACGTGGCATTACACGCATCCCACTGGTGCCCTTTTGGAGCTCGTCACCCAACCACGACCGCACCATCTCATGAATCACAGCTGTGATGCGAATGTGTGCAGTGGACTCTCTCGTGAGTTCTGGCCCGCCGCCGCAATCTCCGGACGGGCAGAATTGTTGGAACGGATGCAAAACTTTGCGCACTTTGATGATGCGAATAGTTTCTTCACCACGCAAGATGTGCGGGCGGGGGAGGAGTTGACACTGAATTATGGCTATCGTGTGGCTCCAATCTTTAGCGGTGAGAATCCATTGCAAAAACTGTTTATTGTTTGTCGATGCGACTCCTCAAAGTGTCAACACTTTGTTTATCGAACACCAGATGAAGTTACACAGCTAATCACCCATGGGATGGATGAGAAGACGGAAAATGGGGATGCCCACACGGCGCTGCTTGCGCGACTCTTTGGGGCAGGTTTAGATGACGAAATAGTAGCCCTCTCATTACTCCCTTCGAGGAAACCAATCTTGATGTATCTCCGTCATCATCTAGCGGGGTCTCGGCGAAGACCCACAAAGCGTGAGTTGCTCACATGCTATAGGCATGTATTTAAACTACTCAATGAGGCCATACCGAAGGAAATAGGCGTTTCAACCAAAATGCAAAAGGAAAACCACGAAAAAAGTTGATCTGTGCCGTCAGGTTCTGAAATGGTGAAAAAAAAAACAAAAAAAGAAAGGAGTTATCATTTTTTATTTTATCATACGAAAACGAGGTTGACCTGAGTGAGAAAATACGTGCACAAAGATATACGCCACTACAGTAGTAGGTACCAAAAAAAGAAAAGAAAAAGAGAGAGGAGCTGTTGTTTTGTTTAACTCCTCTGTTGACTTTTGTTGTGTTTTCACATATTCCTATTTGGTTGGTTCACTTTCTCAGAAAAAAAAAGTTTAAGTACGATTATTATTTCTTTATTCCTGATGATTTTAATGTGACTATTATGGTTCTTCTTGCTGCTGTTGTTCTTTCTGGTTTCATGCATGTTTTTTTTTTCTTCAATGTTTCTCTCTTAAAACTCCGAGTTCATTGTACCCGTTGACCACAGGAATTGTTTCTTCTTGTTTTTGCTTTCCAACCACTCCTGAAGAGAGCTGCACACAGAGGCGGGGAATGAGCTCCTCCTCCTCCGTTGATGCCTCTATCACTGTGGAGGAAGCCGGGTCCACGGAGTCATCTATTCTCCGGGCCAGCCTAGCTGCTGCGCGCCAACAAATGATGCGGACAGAAGACCCCCAAATCCGACTTCGTGATGGTAACAATAGCACCACTCCGCCTCTGGGCGTCCCTTCAGGTGTGGGGTTTCATAGAGACACTGGGCTTCCTCCTGTTCCCCCGCGTCAGTCCGCCTCCACCACCTCCCCGGATGAGGAGGATGACATGGCGGATCGTGTTTTACACACCCTCGAACGCAAGGATGCCCTTCTTGCTGAACAAGCCCGCTGCCTACAGCACCGTGATGAGGAGGCGGCCCAACTGCGTCGCGAAATTGCCACTTTTGAGGAGGAAAAGCGTCTTCTCGCGCAGCAGGTTCGTAGTCTCATCGCCTCAGGGGCTCATACTTCCGGCAACGGCAATGACAGTAGTAGTAATTTAAAAAATAAAAAGAGTCACAACACGAGTGGCAATGGTGGTAGTGTGGGTGATGATGGTAGAGACGCGTCCCAACGAATTAGTGATATTGATATGAAACTTCTTAATGCACAACTTGCCCTTAAAGACGAGCGAATCGCCGAGCAGGCGTCCCTGCTTCGACGCATGGAGCAGCAACTCGATGACGAGCGTTCTGGGCGACAGCAGGACACAAGCACACTGCGCGAACACATTGCACAACTCACGACGCAACTCGCCAAATCTCGTCATGAGGCCCAATCCCGCGAGAGGCGTCACGTTGCGGACCTTGAAAATGTGCAGCGCGAAATGACCGAGGTTTCCACTCTCGTAGAGGAGGCGCAGTCGGCCAAGGCCGCCCTTCGTCGAGCGGAGTCTCAATTGACCGATGCCGTCGAGGAACAGGCGTTGTGTCGAACCGAGCGAGATCGCCTTGTGCGTGCGCTACAGGATGCCCTTTGTCGTGAACGGGCAGAGCGGCAAAAGGAGTGTGCCGCGCTTCGACAGCAGTTGGAGACCACTGTAACCGCCCACCACCGCACCCTCAAAGCCATGCAGGAGGCTTCAGAGGAACGCAGTAACCTTCAAGCCGCGCTCCGACAAGAATCTGACACCGTCATCACACTGCGTCGTGAGTTGGAGACCCAACAGACCGCCTTGTTGTCCCTTCGCAAGACGGAAGGCAAACGTCATGCCGCCCTCTCCGCCGGGGTGGCGGAGTGTGTGGAGGGAACGGCGGCATTAGAAGAGGCATTGCGACGCGCCAACACCAACGCGCGGGACGCCCACACCGCTCGAGAGGAGACCCAAACCGCGCTGCGTCAGCGTGAGGCCGCCGCGCGGGAGGAGCGAATGGAACAGCAACGCCTTCTGAGTGAGATGCAAAACTTTTACACCGCCCACCTCCAGGCGATGCGGCGCGAGGCGGAGGGGCACCGCGAACGGGCCGACGCCCTCGAGCGCGACGCCGCCCTCACCGCCACAATGCGCACCGCGTTGGAGGAGTCCCTCGATCGGGAGCGGCGGCGCGGCGCGGAGGCGGCGGAGTCCGCTGTGCGTGAGCGTCGACGGGCGGAGTCCGCGTTTGGGCGTGTGGAGGCCGAAAAGGAACGGCGCTGCGTGGCGGAGCGGCGGGCCGAATCGGCGGAGGGATTGGCGGAGGAGCGGCTGGGAATGTTGGAGCGGCGACGGGCCACGGAGACGGCGCTGCGGACGAAACTCCAGCGTGCGTTGGAGCGGGAACGCGTTGGGGCGTCGAGTGGGGCACATTCCCATCACAATCATAGAGGAGAGGCGACGCCGCCCAACGCGTCGCACTCGACCCGAGCGGGGGGCGAAGGGAACACACCCCCTCTCGACGGATGGCGCGAACGGCTGCGCGCCGCGGAGTACCGCGTGGCGGCCCTCGAGAAACAATTGCACGCCACCCAACACTCACACCGCGCGGCATTAGCGGCGCAGCGGGAGGCGGAGCGACGCGCACAGGCGAGTTTCGAAACCCTCGAGCGACGACATCGGGAGTCGATGCGGCGACTGGAGGCGAAGGATCGCGAGGCCATCACAGCCGCCGCAACAAACGGCGCATCCAAGTCGGTGGACCATCAGGCGATGGTGCGGCGTGCCATCTCACGTGTGGTGGCGGAAATCATGGCATTCCTTCGTGCAGTGGAAAACTTCGCGTTGGAGACCACACAGCACATGATAGCCACAGCAAACCTGGAAGATGCAACACATGACGGGGAGGGAGGAGACGCGGGAAGGGTGGAAGAGGATGCCGCGTTACTTGCGGCCTGTGATGATATCGCACGAGAATTTTTGGGTATCGAAGGGGGTTGGGATGCGCTGCAAAAGCGTCCCAAGACTTCTACTCAACTTCAACCTGAGCCGTCCCGTTTGCCGCCGGCGACGCGTCGTCGAGTGCATAGTCTCCTTGTGGCGTATTTGGAGGCACAATTTCTGCCCTCAACTTCGGCAACAGCGCCGACAAAAACGATTCGGCGACATGGAGGACTAAGTGTTAGTTTTGTGGATGAGGAAAGTGTGTTTGAAGGGGAACGAGATGGGGGGCAGCCGTTGGCGGGCCTTCTTATGGAGTGTGTTCGCTCTGCCTTTGGATTTGAAGAATAGCATGTAAAGAAGGAAAGAGAAACAACAACTACGAAAAAAAACAAAAAAACGATCGTTTATCATTTATTTTAATATCCACGGCTTTCCACACCTCTTCTTCTTTGTTTCATTCTTTCCTTACTTGCTATGTCTCTCTCTCTCTCTCTTTCTTTAGCTGTTTTTTTTTTTTACATCACTACATCTTATGAGATGAATGTGAAGTAGAAGGAAGGGGGCATTCTCTTCTTCTTGACGTGAGTTGACTCTTTTTAGATACAACAAGTGTTGATAAAAGTGCTCAATTTCCCTTTTTTGTGTGGTTTGTGTATGTACGATTTTAAAAAAAAAAAACTATGTGCATATTTGCCTTTTGTAGATGTTATGCTTTAATTGTTGAATTTGTACATACTTTTTTTTTTCTGTGTGTGTATGGTAACCGTTTTAAACGCACACATCTCAGTGTTACACTAGTTGAATATTTTTTTTTTATTTCCTTCTATTTTCCTTTTTTTTTCTTGTTTGAATGCATGTGTATGCGTTTGTGTCACCACACATGTATATATATATATATCCTTTATAAACCAATGAAACTGTCCTAAACCACAACAAAGAGAAAAAAAAAACGGAAAAAAGACAAAAGAACAAGAAAAGGGTTTTTTTTTTCTGGATTCTACAATAAAAAACAACAAAAGAAAAGGGAAAGGACAGCACGTCTCTTCCACCGGGAGACGTGCAATTAGGTTCTCATTAGTGAAGTAGGAGTTCTAACCCCTTACGACTCTCACTCTAACATTTCCTTAACATACACAACGAAGGAAAAAATAATAATAATAAAAAAACTACAGAAAATCCCTCAAAGCAAGGGAAAAAAACAAAAACAAAAAAAATATTCAGCCGTATAAGGTATTCCCCCTTTTTTCCACTATGACATACGTTCCAGACGGAGGCAATGAAGTTGCTGTTGCGCGATACACCCAAAGTGGTCCTTCGTGGGAAAGCGGATGCAATCTCACCAACTCAAATGAATCCTCTGTTAAGGCAATTCGATACATCCCCGACAGCACGGACGCCACAAGCACGGGGAGCACAAATGCAGATAGCTACTCTCGAAAGTACCCCTCCGAGACTGGAAAAGGCACACACAAACAGCAGTCAAGGACGTCGCGATTACATCCCACCACCCTCGCAACTTCCCGCGATGCCTACGAGGACGAAGAGGACGAGTGTGACGTCAAAGGCATTCCACCGCTTCTGCACGACACGCACGAGGTTGGCGCCACGCGTACCCATCGCACAGAGGAGACACGCCGATCCAAAGGAGACCCTTCAAACCCCACAGACTCCCAATCCCACCTCGCTTGTGGTTCGTTGAGTGGGTGGGGACAAACACCGCCCTCTTTCATTCAGGGATCGTTGTATTGGGGAAAATGCATGTTAGTCAAGTCGACAGGTCACACCGCCTCCCCCACCACGGATGCCGACGCTGTGAGGGAACGTCAACCGCATCCACAACCGCAACGCGTGCGTCCACCGACGAATGTGGCGGTGAGTCACAGTAGTGGTACACTCCGTCATGCAGAGAGCCCGACCGTTGCGGGGCGAGGCGAGGACGCCACGGAGCAGCCATGGTGGGAAGATAGCGTCGAACTCGACCTGTGCACTCCCGTCTCCAGTCTCCAACCGGATACAGTATCTAATGACGACTCCTTTGGCGGTTACACGCCGTGCTCGCCACCTCGAAAAGAGCAGTCAAAACAACAACAGCAACAACAAACACACTTTTCAACGCCATCAACCACGCGAGAGCAGCAAATGCCACCACCACAGTCGTCATTACCGCTCTCCTCAAAGCGCGCACGACTCGTTCTCCCTGACCCCGCCCACAGCCGCCGCGCACTGGAGATGCTCTTGCAACGCGATGAAGACGAGGCACGACGGGGTGGGGGGCGCGACACCCAAATCGTCTTTGGCGTTGGGAGTGACGCGGAGAGTAGTCAGTGGTCGTGTCGGGAATTGGACGAGGAGCGCGAGATGGTCGCCACGGCAGAGGGGGCGGGAGTGGCAACCACACGAGTTGCCATAACCGAAACGGCCGCACTTTCTTCCTTGTTGTATGAGCCACAGGTGGAAGCTCCACGGTGTAAGCGATGGGAATTGGCACCGCCGTCCGTTACCTCAGTGCGTCCTCGTTCCCGTGGGGGTCAACAAGAGGTGGAGACAGGCATCTCACTCCCAACAGCCATAAGTAGAAATGAGGACACAAGAAATCAGAATACGGCACGAAATGGAGGGCGAGATCGTCGGCTTCGCTACATTAGTGGTATCATGCGACTCATGTTTGTTCCAGAGGCTATTGATCTTGAAGAGCGCGATGTGCGGCGATGGATTCGTAGTGTGAACCGAATTCGCCGCTATGAGGCTTCGTGGGCAGCTGAACAAAATGTCCGCAGCGGACGCTTAGCGGAAGCGAAACAGACACAAATCCAACCCCAACAACAGCAGGAGGAAACACAAATGCCACAAAAACAAAGGGACCCGTGTAGTCCATCTTTGAGGCCACAAGAACTACGTCGTTTGCACTCAGTATCAAGACACCAAGGACAAGGGAGTATGACAGAAGCCCCGTCTTTGCATTCTGGTCTTTTCCCACTTGATGGATTGCATAGGGGCGGTGAGACGCCCCTGACGTTCCTTGAAATGACCGACAGACAGGATAGTCGCTGGGACATGGATGACATGAGCAGCACGGAGAGTAGTTTGGCAGATCCTTTGAATCCTATACATGGTGGTACCCCGATTGGAATGGGCAGTCGCTGTAGTGAAACACCTTGGGGATCGGCGTTTATACAAGCCTATGCTATGGAAAGACGAAGTATACCACCGCACTCGGCCACACCAAGTTCGCCAGAGGGACTCTTATTGTGCACTCCCATCAAGCAACTACCTCCCTCTCGCATTCAACAACAGCAACAGCATGAAGGAGATGTCATGCAAGAGCAACAACAAGAGGAGGAATCCTCACGCAGGATGTCTGCTATCTACCATGGGACAAGAGGAGGTGAGAGGCACAATGAAAAGGAAAATGAAGGACGAGGAGAAGGTAAGAAGAGCAATAGTGATGAAATAACACCCGTAGCCGTATCCCCTCTACACCCGGAGTCCAATAATGGAAATAAAACTGATAATAGAGGTGGCAATCGCCGAAAATTGGACTCGCCTGGGGATCGATTAGCGATTCGTATCGCCTCCTTAAAGGCGAATCTTGTGCTGCTCGCAACTTTTGTTCCATTGGCGTTATTTGTTGGGCTCTCCATCTTTACTTCCGCGGTGGCTGTATCTGGACTTTTTGTAGTTGTGTTAGCAGTGTTGCTTGGTGTGGTGGTTTACCGTCATGCTGTACTTCTATACTCCCTTTGTTTTGCTGCTGGTGGTGGTGGTGGATCTAATAGCGGTTGGTTGTTGATTTCACCAAGTCTGCTCGATCTCACCCAACGCTACGGTGGACGCCCATTATTTCTTTTTACTAGTTTTCTCTACATGGGTGCCTTGCTGTCTGCGGCGGTGCTCTTTTTGTCGTTTGGTTATATTCTCACCGGTGGCGCAGTGGCGGCGCTTCGGGTTCTCCAAAGTCGTCCGACGCTTGATACAACACCCCTACCTGCGGTGGCACGTTCGTCGTGGGGTTGTCAATTGGATGAAGAATACCGTATTATTATACTCCTTCCATTCTTTTTGGTAGCGGTTGGTGCAGCAGGACCAGCGAACGCGCGAAGTTATATATGTTGGTGGGAGACTGGAATTTTTCGACTCATTTCGGTGGCCACTTTTGGACTTCTTTTCGCTATGACATTAGTTATGCAAATGCGTTACACGGTTCGAATGTCACCAAGTAAGTTTGACATCTCACTCCCCTTTTTTCTTGTTAGTCGCTTGGATTCTGGTATATTAAGTCTCGAATGGTTGCACGATACACTCTTTAATAACACATTTTGGACACCGTGCCCTGTCTTTGGTTACATTATACTGCGTCTCTCACTAAGTGTGGCCCAGCTGTCTTGGCTCTTTGCTTGTAGTCTTGGCGCAGTCAAGGCTGGTACGTATCATCTCTATCTGGTTCCACTCCTCTGGCGTCGTCCCACGACTGAGGCAGAGGCAGACAAAAGGACCACCCAAACCGAACCGCGGAGACAAACGGCAACAGAAGACGAAGGACTTGCAGTGAAACAGACTGAAGGAACGGTAAATAAAACTGGAAAGGTGGAAGAAGGGATGGTGGATGACATTCTTCAGAACTCCAACACACAGGATTCAAGCACACAAGAGAGAACCCCAGCTGGAGATGTTAGCGACAAACAAACAACAGCATGTTTCTCACTTAGTGGTGTGTTTAGTGCAAGTGGTTTTGGTGGACCTTTTTCCCTCGCCTATGCTCTTTTCCTTACCGTCGCGTTGGCAGCCATATTTGCTGCTTTTCTTGGTGTGTCGATGCACATGCCGTCACTGGCTGCCCCGCTTCCAGTGCGATTACTGTGGACAGCCGTTACGGAAAATTCCGCATCATCGTCTCCTTCGACGGAAGAAAAAGAGTTTGTGTGTGCACTTGGTATTCTGGAAGGTGCAAGTGTCGGTTCTGTACGATTTGCCGCCGTGCTGAGTTTTCTCGCAGGTCTTGTCTTCTTTGCATGGGTACCATACTTTATTGTGCATGTGAGCAGTATGCTGGCTAATCTACGTCCTGGCGTAGAGCCAACCGAACGACAAGCTCTCGCAGCTTCCGCCTTTTTGCGTTCCAAACAGGCTGCCGCAACTCGGGGACGCAACAGTAATGACAATGATGATAACAAAAGTAATGACGGTGCTGATGGTCATTGTAGTCCAAATGTTAGTGATGGTACGGATCATCCAAACACGGATACCACGACATTCACCACACTACACACGGCAGACGCCGCCCCTGATATGCATTCCGGTAAAAATAAAAGCGCTAAAAACACGAACCTTCATGCATCATCACCCGTGTCGACGAAGCGTGGTTTTTGGCGATGGGGTGTTATGCGTCCCAATACCACGAAGCGGAGCAGTGTGGTGTTTGATCTATCCAGTCCCTTCATGGCACACCCAGAGCTCTACCTCGCCACCACGCGCGCCGGAGATGGTGTGCGTGTGACGGAACTCTTCAAGCATTTGCGTCATTTAACATTGGATGGTAACTGGATTGGTTATCACGTCGCGGAAGTACTTTTACTGCGATTACCATTTCTTCTTGTCGTAGCAATGGCCACGGCTGTGCTCATTGCTGGGCGTAATGCGCGGTGTTACGCGTTTTGGACATTTCGCTCCACACCACTCCCGAGCTCCTCCACCTGTGCTGATACATCCACGCTCATTAGTGATCAATTATACGGTCGGCTCACTCTCTTTGCGACGATAAGTGGTGGTCTTTGTGTGGCCCCACTTGTTTTTGCTGTACCCCCTATTGTGCTGTTGCGATTTTGGTGGGAACGGCGTCGTTGTCTTCGCCTACACCCTCGTCTGGCCACGATGGACGTGAAATCTGAGAAGAAGGCAACCACACCAACACCAACAACCTCAACAACAAGAAGAAGAGGAAGTGGAACAGAAACGGTCGCTATAAATACGAGTGTGCGGGGGGACTTTGGGGTGCCATTCATGCGACACACCGCTAATGAAGGGCTTGTCGGCCGTCATGAGACGGATGGGGAGACCGTTTCACGTCGCGATGTGCTCGGCGGTGTGGCGGGCGTGCGGTTCTTTCTTGCCACGCAGCGCAGCGCAGAGGAGGCCGTCATTCCCGCCAACCCGAGTAGTGAGGACGCCAACCATGGCACAGGTGGACAAGCCGGGGCGGGAGGGAGGTATCTCGCCGGACCGCCGCGATGGTTTGCGCGCACTCCGCTTCTTCTTGAACGGCATCGCTATGAAACACACAACGCCCCCCTTCCGCCGTCGCAATACTTCAGAGAGTGGCAGAAGAACCAAAAAGGCGACACGCAACGTTTGACACTCTCGCGTCGGGTGTTCCGCAAGGTACTCCTACCTTTGTTTAGTACGGTGTCGGTGACGCTTTCGTTGCTGATGGCGTTGTTGGCATTGGTGGGGACATGGCGAGCCATTGTGGCTCTTTCTGATCAATACAATGACCACGGTTTGGAATGAGTAAAGAAGGAAGCGGTGAATGGAGAGCGAAAAAAAGGCCATATGTATATATATATGTCCAAAAAGAACGACCTACACAGAAAATATGTTTATCTAAGCAAAACAAGTTCAAAAAGAAAAATCTTTTGTATATATATATATATATATATATATTTATACGAAACAATGAATCGAAAATCTTAAAAGAAAACGTGGACAACCAGTGAAAAAATATATATTTATATTTATAATTAAGTGTTCTCTTGTTTGATTGTGAACGCAGGTTATATGTGATTTTTTTTTCTTTTTTGAGTGTTTTTTCTTTTTTTTTTCTAGCTGTGATTGTGTCTTATGTCGGAGTGATTTATTTCTTTGTTTGAAACGTAAGAACGAAAAGGTGAACGGTGTTTGGACAGTCATGGAACGAAATGGAGAAATTTAACCAAAGGAGGATGATGTAAAAAAAAACCGAGAATTCTTCAGAATACAAAAAAAAAATTTTCTAAAAAAAATCTCTAGCACATAATATATATATATATATATATAGTGTTTGAATTACCAACCCATTCTTATCTGCAATCCTTCAAGGAAAAGTTGATTAAACCATGGTTAGATTGTTCCTCAGCAAAAAAAAAAATAATAAGATATAGTAAAAGTTGCAAAACGACAATAAGAGCAGTATATATATATATATATATATATATATATAAGGGTTAGGTAACAGTGTGCTTTTTCTGTTTTCAGTATTTTCCATAGTTTTTTTTCTTTTTTTTATATGTATAATCGAGTATATGTATAGATATACAGGCATTGCAATACTTGATTTTTGCTTTTTTTCGGTAAGTCGCTTTACGCCATTTTTTGTTTTCATATGCTCTATTCATTTTTCTCTCAATTTTTTTTTTGTCGTTGTTTCTCGTTATTGTTTTCGTTTAGTTTTTATTGTGCTCGAGGAATGGGTGGAAATTTTAACTTATTTTTGTGTGTCGTATTGTTTACTAATTTTTTTTTTTTTGGTTTCGTTACTTTTTTCTTGGCCTTTTCAAAAACGAAAAAAGACTCAAAAGTATTGTTTTTGTGTGTGTCTTTTTTTCCCTTCTCATCTTTTGTATTCCAAAGTATAGAAAAAAAATCTCTCCATGAGAACGAAAAAAGGGAAAAAAAGAAGAAAAAAATAATGGTAATTTTTTAATATATATTTGTTTGTTTTTCACTTTTCAGAACTTTCTTTTAGGAGTCTGTCTTTTGAAACACTCGCGGGAAAAAAAAAACTGAGAAACAACTTAAAAGAAAAATAAAGATATGGAAAATATGACTATTTGGACCAAACACATCTTCGCACGCGCGTTTTTGTTCCTTTTTTGTCTCTCTTCATCAAAAGAAAAATGGGAACATTGTTCAGTTAAGGTTTAAATGAAACGCTGAAAACTTTATGACGATACGCAATTTTGTTTTTTTTTCCTTTTAGTAATTATTTTTATTATTTCGTTACGACTGCTCACTCAGTTTTTTTTTCTTTTTTGAGCGAATGTTTCTTCTAAATTGGTTAACCATACCTTTGCGTTTTGGTTATTGATTTCTTTTTGATGATGATTTCCGAGTCTTTGAGAAGTTTGTGTGCCTTTTTTCTTTTTGTTCTCTATCTCTCTCTCTCTCTCACACACACACACTTGCGTGCTCGTTTTTTTTTTCTTTTTTGACTTATCTATATATATAGATGCTGCTTTTTTGTTGATGTTGTTGTTGTTGTATTTTTTTTTTTTTTCGGTTTGTTTCCGTTGATATTTCCCCCCGTATCACTTCCAGGAACAGTATTATCTTCACACACTAATAGCCGTTACTTCTCGTGTGGTTTCACAACTGCAAACGACTTTGGTCTATTTAAAAATTGACAACGCTTTCCTTCTTTTTTATGTGTGTGTTTTTGCATTTTCTTTCATTACTTTGTTTAAAAATCAAGAAAAGAAAAAAAGTGTTCACCGCTTTTGGGTGTGTGTATGCGTCTCCCTAATACTTTAATCTTTTTGTTTCTTTGTTTGTTTCGTTCGGCTCCGTGTATGATTGAACATGGAGTAAAATATATATTTATATATATATTTATACTTGTGTGTATGTTTGTGTTCCTCCATTTGTGTACATAAATATTTATTGAACTCTTCTTTTTATTTATTTTATCATTTTTTTTTCTATGGTAGAGTTATCACTTATAATACTCAAGTGAACTCATAGGAATCGATTCGGGGAGAAGGGATCGAATAGTGTGTGTGTGTGCGTGTAAAGTGAATATACATACAAATATCCTTTTCCTATTGGACTGTTACATTGACAAGAAAAAAGAAAAAAAAAACAAAGAAAAAGAGGCCCTATGTTTGACGACGCCTTGGGTGTCCGCGCCGCCCTCTCCTCCCCTCCTTTTGCCTCTTTTTGTGAATTCAAAACCGATGAACCCCCGCGTCGCGGTCGATTGGAGGCGCTTTGCGGAGGCGACCCGACCCAACGCCCCGCGCCGCCCGCGTTTGAGCAGCACTACCGAAGTCGTCATCCGCAACTCCCGACCACCATCGAGGCGTACGGCCGCTCCGCCGCCGGGGTGGTGGTCGAGACGGGCAACCTCCGCACCCCCGAGGCGTTGGAGAAGAGTATGCACTTTCTTGTGCATCATTACCTGCGCGAGCCGCACACCGCGGCGATTTTTACGGCTCCATTTGATGTCTGGCGGCATTTGTGGGATCGCATGCGACAGGTGCGCACGAATTGGGTGCCGCAACTTCCACAGGTCGGCGCCGAATCTCATCGGAGTGCGGACTATCCAAATGGGGAACTCCCGCGCAGTGTGAAGGAGTCTAAACGTCGGCTGCAATGGTTGGAGTTTACGGTTGCCGCATTGGCGCTTGGGGGGGCGAACTTGTGCCGAACTCTGAAGGGATGTCGAATGTATATGGCGGAGAAACAAAACTTTTTGGAGTCCATGGCGCAATGTTTTAGTGATTTGGTGTTGTCCTACCGTGCGGAACAACGACTGCGTAACTCGGAATTCTTCAGTGTAATTATCCTCTTTTATGGTCTTTCACAGCTTAGTAAGATTGAAAATCGGGCCGGATTTTGTCGTGCAATGGAGATTGTCGTTGCCGGGGAGGCGGAGGCCACACATGTCTTTGAGCTCGCATCAAATAGTGTCGACTTCGGGAGTGTCTATCGGGAGTTGGCGTACCTGCCTAGTATGGCCCGCACACGGCATGTGCGAACCGCATTGAAACTTATTCACAGTTGGTGCCAACGAGAGTGGTTCCGCTTTTTCTTTCTATGTCGCACAGAACCACTCACTGTGTTACAACGCGCGATTGTATTTCAATCCTTTTCCTATGCACGCTTTCGTGCAGTGCTGGATCTTGTCACAGCTAATGTGGTGGTTTATAGTAAACTTCGCTTGCGGGGTGAAATGCATGTGGCGGAATTAGCGGATTTACTTCTTATGGAAACACCACATTGTGTAGAATTACTGGAGACCATGGGACTTGCTGGACAACTCAGTGAGGACCGCACCATTTTGCGTCTCGCTCGGCATGACTCATCCTCATACACCACACAAGAAGCCATCTTTCGTCACCTCGAGGACGGTGGGAAGAAGCCCATGTTGTGTCTTCCAACATTCCCGTCTTTCTTTGGTTTTAGAGTGTGGAAAAAGGCATTTGATCTTTTCCCTGAAGCATTTGGCCCTAATCCTGCGGCACATGCAGATTTGCATGTGATGACATGTCCTGTTAATGTAATGGAGCTGTTAGAACCTTATTGCCCATCCTACAATCCTGATGTGGCCGCTTTGGAGTTAACAGATGTGGGCAATGAGTGGTTTGATGGTGTGCAAAAAGAGCGGGAACACATGCTCCGACGTGCCGCCCGAACCGCGCAGCGTATGCGGGATGGATTCGACGGCAATACTGAATCAAATGTGAATGTGGAGGATAATTATGATACTTATGATAACGATGAGGGTTATGGTGAGGGTGTGGATAATAGTAATACTAATAATGAGGATAAGGATAATGATGAGAGCATACATACGGAAAGTGACGAAAAGTGGCGTGCTATTGCAGAGTCTCTGGACCGTGAAAGCAAGTCCACACACAGCTCCATCTTTAGCCATGAGCCCACCAATGACATGGACTCCTCCACTCTCAGCACCTCGGATAAAATGATGAGTGAGGTCGGAGGTAAAGGGAAGTATGGAGAAGTGGACGACGATGATGAAGAAACGCATCAAAGCCCCAAGACGGAGGAAGTTGATGTTGAGAATGAGAGTGGTGCATTGCGCGCCGCCACAGAGCTCATCGAGTCTCTACAGAAGGATGTCGTGTATATTAAATTACGGCAAGAAATGAAAGAGAAGAAAGAGAGCCATGAGGATGTCATGGCAGAATCGGACGAAGAGACTCATGAGGAGTCTCAAAATAGAAGTGAAGGATCATCTGAGAATGCGCACCATGCCCCCACCACGTCTGTGACGGTCACCCCAGCAGCCTCAAAATCATCGCTGCAATCCGAGCAAACGACTCAGGAAAAGCCAACCTTGCCTTGGCGCACCATTGCAGCTCGGCCGGGAAAGGCAACTGTTGTGATTACACCCCTGCCAAACGATCACCCAGGTGTCATGTCGCCGAGTCTCACCGCCATTGTGGAGACACCAAAGAGCGCGGAGGCACCACAGACGGATGCACAAGGTGCCAAGTGTTGGGGAACCACAGAAGTCGAAGAGGAGGAAGGAGATTCAACGAAGAAATCCACACCATGGACAATGGCGGTGGACACCACATCGAGAGCGGCAGCAACAGCAGCAACACATGCACCGTTTTTCACGACCAGAGAATCTACGGCAAAGATAGCACTGAGGGCAGAAGCAAGGGCGTCCTTTTTTTCAACAAGAGAAACAGCGCCGGCGGAACCAGTAGAACCAATTACGAACTCAAGAACAACAACAACAAAAGCAGCAGCAATAGCTTCTGCAACACCGACGCCCACGCTCACGTCCACGTCAGCGAATTCCTTGAGGTTCACTGTTCAGTTCCAGTCGGGTACTCGCTTTCCTCCAACCTCGATGCCACAACAAGCCGCAGAAGTGCAAAAACGGACACCGAGCGAGAATCCAACCACGGAACCACAAGAACGAACAGCAAAGCGACGACGTGAGGAACCGAACACGGAGTCTACATCCATTCCCCCGCCACAGCCCTCGGCACGCGAGATGCTCTTACCTTTTGAAGAACCCACCTCCACCTCTGCTGCGCCATCAAGTCAGCGTACACGTGTCGATCATGGTGAGATACGGGCAATAGACCCGGACAGCATGCGTCGTGTCAGTTTTGCTGATGCGACTACTATTCATCACTGCGAGCCACCCCGAGTGATTTCATACAAGGATGTTATTCGAGCCACATTGCACCGTGATAATACGACTACCATGATGGCGAATGCAAAGGATCAAAGTCGTTGGGGAACACGGACCACCACTACGACGAAGGCTACTAGTACTACTACTACTAATACTAACACGTCGTCTACGTTTCATAGTAGTAATGATGCAACAAGTGCTGTAACGAGGGATAAATATAATGCTTCAGGAAAGATGACAACACCCGCATCAACGTCGATGTCATCAGAGCATCTTATTGCGGAATCGCTCCTCACCGCAGCCGTTACACCGCCTTTGCTCACCGAACCGCAATGGACGCGGCATCTCACACAATACCTCACTCGTGCCGCCGCCTCGTCGTGTGGGGACGCCCAAACGCTTCTCGCTCTCCTCCGTGGGGATGCATCCACCAAGATGAGTGGGATTGCGGGATGGCTGTGTCGTGGTTTTGCGCCTTTTATTGTTCCGTACATTCCACCTCATTCAGCTACAGCCGTGCCGTTATTATGTTTTGCATCAACTTTTGTTCTATTTGGTAGCGGTCTGCGATCAGAGGCTGTTGGAAACAAGATGTCCATGCACGAATTGTCGCAATCTCTACTCGAGGAATCCGCCATAAACATCTCCCACACATTTATCACAAGGGTACAAAAGGTATACGTTGGTGACCGCGAAAGAGGAGAAGAGGAATTCAACACCGAAGTGGAGGAGGAGGAGGAAGAAGAGGAAGAGGAGAGCCTTCTTCGGGACAATAAGTACGATACGGATCATAAAGACTGCAGCCCAGCCGTGATGATGTCAGCCATGATGGAACTCGCCACGGCGCGTCGTCGGTCGCCTTCATTGGGGCTTTGGGTGGCTTCACTTTTTCTTTCGCCGCGCAGTGCTGCCTCACTGCTCGTCCGCGGGACTGTGTACACAGTTGAGGATGATAATGATGATCAAATCGGCCTTTGGCAAGCGTTGCACCGGATTCCATCAACGAGGTCCTTTGTGCAGACCCAACTTCGCCTACACGCTGTAGACTTTCGTGACGCATCGACTTTACAGTGGGCCAGCGTAAACCAGTCCGCATCCGCGAATACAACGTCGGCAGCGGCGACAGAAACGGTACCGAATACGGGGCCATTGACAGCGGAAGACCATTTCACAGCTATTGTAGTTCTTGACGCCACCCTACCACGGGAATATGCGGCGGGGTTAGAAACGCTTTGGTTTCTCGTTCGTTTGGCAGCGCAGCGACGGAGTGTCTTCCTTCCTGGTGTACTCGTTGTGCTTCACACAGCGAGTCCCGCTGAGGATGCACGAGTAAAGGCGGAGATTGAGAAACAATTTTGGATCAAATGGACCACTTTGAAGAGAGATACGGTAAAAACAGCCGCTGCCGCCACTTCTACAGGAGATGCCACATCAACATGGCGCAAGGCTTATCAGGAGACTATTCGGCGGGCCATGTCCAAAGAAAAAAAGACTCCGTTGCGAACACACCCCTCCTGTTCCGCATCCACGACACGCGCAACCGCTATTTCAATATCCAATTCAAAGCCCACGTCAACCTCTTCGAGACAGTGGGAACGGCCATCTTCTGGATTCTTTAACAATACTGCAAACGTGATACCTGAAGAAGGGCGTGTGAGCGGTGTTTGTGGATCCGTGCGGCGCCAACCGCCGAGTCCTGTATTGGTGATTTTGCCTATTCGAACCGCGGTGCAGGACGTGTCGCGGAGGGGAGACAACACTAGAGGAAAAAATTTTGCCTCATTTGATATGGAAACTATGCGCGTGGTGCTCACAAAAGCTGTGGAGGGACTTGTTCGGGGCTATGAGGTGAAATGGCAAGAATTCTTGGACGAAAAGAATACCTGGACAGAGGATACCTCAGCAGAAGAATCTGTCACATACGTTTAAGATTTGAAGGGGGAAAAAAAAAGGGGAGCAAAAGGAGAGGAAGAAAAAGGAAAGCAAAGCGATGGTGATTCTATGATGTGCGGAATTCAAAAAAAAAAATGCAACTTTTTATTAAAACTCCTTACTTTGAAAAGACGAGCAAATTTAAGTTTTTTTTCTTTTTGCTTGTTTTGTTCCATTTCATTTGTTCAACTACGTTAATTGTTTTTTTTTTGTTTTTTTCCCCTTTGAGTCGATCATCCACTGGTGTTTTCTATTTGTTGTTGTTGTTGCTGTTGTTGTTTTATTTGGTATTTTTTTTTGTTTTTTTCGGACAACAACAAAAAATGAATATGTATTTTCCTCCTTCTTGTTACTTCTTGACCACCCATCCTATTGCTCCAAAGTACACCCTACTCCCCCACCATTTGTGCAAGGGGGAAAAGAACAACAGGGCAAAAAAGAAAATTGATATTTGTTGGTGAAAATTGTTTAGCGTAGTTAAATGGTGTATCTCATTGCAAAAGACGTCTCTCTTTGTCTATTGCTAGATCACCTTGGTGATCCCACCGTGGTGCAGCCGTTTGTGACATCCGCGTGGGATGTCTTTCATGAATCGCAGTCGCCATCTTTGCTGCAGCAGGCGCGTTGGCTGCGCGGCAAAATGGCGTCAGAGATCCCAAACGATGATTTATCGACCCAAACGGCACTCGATGTGGAAACCTTGCTGCGAACAGGTACCTCGCTTTCCAAAGCGGTCTCCCGCCTCACTGTACAAATGGTAACCAACCGATTGCGCAATGCTCCAAGTCACGGAGGTACCTCAAGTGGGGAAAGGTATTTTCAGTGTACCTCAGCCGAGGAGTTGTGGATTGTGAAGCGATTGACACAACTTGTGCGACGAGCTGTGGCGGCGCAGGTGCGGCACGTCATGCCGCGACAGGGAGTGAATCATAGAGGTGATTTCAATCAAAAAGGTTCTAACCGCCATCAAGAGGGTGTTGGAAGTACCCCCAATGGGGATAATATGGATTTTGATCATTCAGAAAGTGAAAGTAATGGTGATGATGATGATGTGTTTCCGCATGATAGTGTGGTGTTAGTTCCGGTACATCTCTGCCGCATGATTGACGGAATGACATTACGCCAAGTGGTTCAACTTTGTTGGGCTAACAATAGTCATTCCGTCACATTTATTATAAATCCAGCTGTATCACCAGCTGGTAATGTGTTTCGTCGTCAAAAGAACAAACGTCTTGATGGTATTCGCCATACAGTCCTTGAACAGCAATACAAGGTCCTGGCACGACCAGGTGGCGGAGCGCATTCGGTGCATTCCCACTTTCCATCCCAACAAGAAGATCAATCAAAGGAGTCTTTTGCAAGTTTTATTCGGGATGCGTCGATTGGGTTTGATATGCAGGTCATGGCACTTTCAGGAGGAGCAGTTGGATATTACGTGGCATACGTGCGTGGCCTTTCGACAAATGTGTGTATCGTCTATGGCATTATTGGACTCATTGCAATGCTTTTCGTGGATGCCATTCTATTTATCGCACGTGTCGGACGTATGGATGAACAAACGCGAAAAGACAAGAAACGCATGTGGCGCGCATGGCACCCAAGGAGAGAACATAAGAGAAAAATTGATGCAACAAATGGAACAGCAAGCGAAAAAGTGGATTCCATGGATAACAATGCGGAAAAGGCGGCATTGCGTGCCAAAAAGGAGGTCTAATCCAATAAATCATCCGCACGTGAGAACAGAACAAATATGTGTCCATTGTAGCTGCGGTACAAACAAACCAAAAAAAAAAAGAATTTAATCCTGTGAGGATATTAAGCTTCACATATGTTTACTTTTTTTTTTCATGTTGTATTTTGCTTTTCTTGTTGTTGTGTAAAAAAGGCGAAGTGTGCCAAATATCACTTTTCCTTTCTTATGTACTCCTGTTGCCACTGCCTGTAAAATGGATAATAAAAAGGAAGCTTTTTTCTTAATTATTTAGTATATAGCAAAACAAAAACGGAAAGAGAGTTTGAAGGAAGGGAAAATCGAGAGGACGATAGAAAATAAAACGAAATAATTTGAGATACCCTCCCCCCCCTCCCAACAACAACACAAAAAAAAAAAGTGGAAAAAAGTAATAAGTGAATTCGATTCAACAAATAATAATAAAAAAAATCGAAAGTTTATATATATATATATATATATTGTAACTGTTGGATTCACCAAGAACCGAAGAAGAAGAAGAAAGAAAAGCAAAGAACAAAAAATAAGGAAAAGGTGCATTCAAAAAGTCAGTTGACTACGAAAGTGAACAACAACAACAAAAGAGGAATATAGATGCTTGAGGGTATGTCTCCTCAATTACAGTCAACATCATCCCCTGAAGTGCTCAAGGTATTGGCTTGTGTTCTTGAGCGTCGCAGTATCCATGCTGAATGCGAGAGTCGTAACGACAACAGTACGATTGAAAGTGAAAGTGATGGTCCATTGTGGCTACGTGTGCTCCGCGCCGGCTTGGGTCCATTTGTTTTTCTAGCTGCCATCCCAACTGATTCGCCGAAAAACGCCAGTAGCGATGGCGTATGCAATGAAAACAACGAAGTGACCCTTTTTCTTGCACGGCCAACACATTTGGAATGGTCTCCCTTATTATGGCACTCACTTTGTGGTCCCCATCTCCGACTTCGCTGTGTGGGATCACGGATCATTTCGCGTGGTACGTTAACAATGGAATCTGGTCCACCTCTTTCTATACAAGATGGTGGTATCATTACACTCGCCGCAGGACAAGAGGTTTTAGGTGAGGAGAAGAGTGAAATCTCCATGTCTCTGCCGAATCTGCTGGAAGAGGCATCGGTATGGAGTGCTGAACTTGTGCAACAGCTGACGAGTAAAAACGGTGTTTTGCTATTAAAGGATTCGGAAGGTATCATTTCGTGTGCGATGGAAGCTGTTCGCTTTGTGGCACAACAAAGCCCCGTTGAAAAGTTGCTGGAGTTGATCTTGGATTGGGCTGCAGTTATGCATGACACACTAAGAGAGCAATCCAAAAACACAAGCAATACTAACGATGACCGTAATGTGAAGACAAATGGCGGGGTGAATTCACACTGTAATATTGGAGGGGTACGTGTTGGGCAGGAGGTAACTGTAACCGTAAGTGAAGGGACAAAGCGAAGCTCCGCCCCATTACATCTTCTTCCGGAGCGATTGACATCGTTAACTTCCCCACCTAGTCAATCCTCGGATGTACCCATTCTTTCCCTGTGTGCGGAGGCGTTGACCCAGCGCACACCACAAAGTGACGGGGCTGATGGATTTATTACAACCCTTCTCAATCAGGTGTCCTCTCATGAGACCCAGGACACACCATTTGCGCAGTGGGTGCAGCAGATTCGTGCGCTAAACATTTACCCAAGCGGAGACGCAATTAAACAAGCAGACCTCCTCTACGCACGCATGCATGATGAGGTCCCAGTGCAATTCTATGAACTTCGACCACAAATGACCTCTGATATTGTTGCAAACAACGCTGCAGCATCCACAGGTGGGGGAGGTAGTGGCGAAGGTCATCCGTGTTTTCTCGCCATTACGGAAACGGATGTGATTCTCACAAGCGCGTTTCGTCGTACGTCTGAATCGGCACCACCAATGTCTACCTCACACCATCAGGATACGACGTGTACGGATGCACGGGAACCAATCATGGACAAAGCGACAACAACTTGGAATGATAACAACTACAGCAATAAGAATAATACTTCCGATGATGTTCGATACATGCTTGCTATCCCACGCATTGCGTTGATGCGAGTTCGTGTCGTGGATGCCGTCGCACCTGGTGGGGCGTTGCAGCTTCAGTTGCGTTTTTGCCGCAATGTGTGGCTCTCGTTTTATCGTAAAGAGGCGATGAAAACGGCACTCGATATTTTATCTCTTTGTGTAGATGAACCGCATGGTAATCGACTCTTGGCGAGTGCACATCGCTCGTGGCGCATGGCAGCCCTCACATTGATCGCCGGAAATGTGCTACCGACCCCGCACATGCCTTTTTTTAAGCAAGTCTTGCAAAATCTTTTAATTTCCATTGCACACATAGAATCTCGACGAAGTGCTAAAAGAGAGGTAGCAAACCCGGTAAATCGTACAGAAAATAAAGGGGAATCTCTGAGTGCAAATCCAAGGGAAAGTTCACATTGGTGGTTGTACAATCCTTTCACGGAATACGCACGTCAGGCTCTTCCCTCGCGACAGTGGCGTCTCTCCAGGGTGAATAGGGGTCACACAAACTTCCCAAGTTACCCGGAGTGTTTTGTTGTCCCAAACAGTCTTAGTGAGGACGCACTTCAATGCTCCACCAATTTTCGCACGAAAGGGCGGGTGGAGGCGCTCACGTTTTACTACCCTCCCACAAATGCTGGTATAGTACGTTCGTCGCAGCCAGCAAGTATAAGTATACTCTGTGCAACCTCATCCATCTCTCCGATGGATGTGTTTGAGTCGTATCGTCGAGTGAGTGGTATGCGACTTCATTTTCTCGATTTACGCAGTTCTTCCAGTGCAGTCACAAATACACTCATTGGTGGAGGTTTTACATTGAGTAAGGATAGTCGATTTTGTTCCCTTGCGAATATTCATGATGTGCGACATGCCTATAATGAACTCTGCACAGATATTCTTGATAGTAATCCTTCATTTCCAACTGTCATGCGAGTCGCAGCAATTGCGGCAGCTGGGCCGATTTCAAACGGTGGTTGGCCTTCCACTTTTCCTTCCTCTATACCATCGGTTACGATGCCATCGTCTGCGGTCTCAACAGGAAAACGAGCCGCTTGGCTCAATCAAGTGTACGCCTTGCTTCGCACCGCCGTCACCGTCGCCCGACTCGTTGCAGGGCTACCAGAGGAGGAGCTCCTCCCACCGGCTGGAACATCGAGTGCGGCACACAAAACCATTCAGCCAAGTAGTATAGCCGAGACAACATCCGCCGTACCGGAGGCAAGCTGTGCCACGGTACATTTATGGACAAAAGCCTTTGCGACAATACCACTTTCTGCTCCCCCACCAACCTCATCGTTTGCACCATTGCAAAATCGTAAAGCAGCGCAACTCGTCTTGTTGAATTGTTCCGATGGTTGGGATCGCACCCCGCAGGTGTGTGCTCTCGCGCAACTTCTACTAGATCCATACTTTCGCACCGCAGAAGGGTTTGTTACATTACTTGAAAAAGAATTTGTGGCCTTTGGTCACCCTTGTCTCACCCGAGCCTCCACCTTGCCTAGTCACAGTGGAAATGGTTCAGACAGTAATCGTGGAGGTCTTGAAACGGATGGAGATTGGCAGAAAAACTCCCTACAGAAGCCAACGCACTCACCTATATTATTACAGTTCTTTGATGCAGTACATAATCTTTTGCGCTTGTATCCAATGTGCTTTGAATTTACAGAGAACTTTTTGCTCCTCATTGTGGATGTGATGCATGCTGGAATTTTGGGAACCTTTACAGTAGATTCTGAGGCGGATGTGCAGAAGTGGTCCGTGGAAAATACAACATTATCGTTGAGTCAATTCTGCGCTATTCTCCTTGCTACAGCCGTAACTACGGATACAAATAATGATCTTAATAGCATGAATAATATTAATACCTATAGCAGCAGTAGTAGTAGTAACCATCAACCACAGCAACATCATACTAGTAACCCCAGTAGGTATAACATGGAAGGGAGTAGAAGTCCTTCCACTGCGGATATTTCTCCACCACAATCTTCGTCATGGTGTCGTCGTCTTCCTATATCACGTGATGCGATGGATTCTTCTGGTCTTCTAAACCCGCACTTTTGCTTTCTCGACAACAAAGTTCTCATGGGCCCTCTTGTAGATGCCCTTCACCCATTTGATGTGTCTTTGTGGGATGCATTTTTTCTCCGTCACGTGTTTTGGTCTGAACGGCAACTCCAATTGCGACAAATTCGGGAAACCTCGTGCCATTCCGTTGCTACTCCGCCCACCTTGTGGAGTGCCTCAAGTGAAACCCGCACACCGCCACGCCATTCGACGGGTCCATCCGAACCGCACACTATGCCACGCGCTGCATCATGCACCACACTCTCTGCTGTGCGAAGTGATGTTGTCTCACCACAACCATTGCATGGCGCACGACTGGTGTCAACCATAACGGCAGCAGCTACCCCGCAACGTGAGCGTAGAGAGTACGGCACGCTGCTCGATGAAATTGACAATGCTTTTTAAGGATACGCAATGTACAAAATGCGTCACTGAAGAACGACACCACCCCCACCCACCCCCCACTTATTCCTCAAGAATAGAAGGATCAACGGAGGATGCGTGGGAAATACAAGAAAATAAAAAGTATATTCACTAGATATGAAAGAGGTAATCTCTTTTCTCTTCATAAGTT
Organism: Trypanosoma mega; assembly: GCA_030849715.1. NCBI lineage: Eukaryota > Euglenozoa > Kinetoplastea > Trypanosomatida > Trypanosomatidae > Trypanosoma > Trypanosoma mega. The sequence goes on along the minus strand of JASANV010001550.1, from coordinate 6,216 downwards.
GAAACAAGGAGCCAAATTTATCTTTTGGCTCTATTATTATTACTATTAAGTGTTTGAGTCTTGCTTTTTTTTTTGTTTTTGCGTGCTTAATCGCTTTTATTTCCTGGTTTTTTCTTCCTTTTTTTTTTTTTTCTTAAGGAACGAATGCGCGTGTGAAAAAGTGAGAATATGAGTAGTAGCTGTCTTTATATATAAATATATATTTATATATTCCTGCTCTCAAGAACGAGATAGTTGACATAAAGGGAAAAAAGAAGGATAAAATAGCTAATGGTAGTCACTTACATTATGCAATTATCTTTTACATAATTTGAAATGCTCTTTTTTCCTTTGATTCTTTCGTTTTTTAGCTTTACTTTCACTGTGGCTATTCCTCTTTGTGTTTTTACCTCATAATGTTATATTTCCTCTTCTTTTTTTTTTCTTTCTTTTGATCACATAAACACACAAAACATATTAGGTGCGAAAACTGTGTGGTTGGGTGCAGCGGGCTTACCCTTTTCTCTCTACACTAAGAAAATAAATTTTAAAAAAGAAGAGAAGAAAAGGTCGAAACGTCCACGCACATAGCGATTTGTAAACCAACATATATAAATAGTGCATATTTTCTTTTTCTAGGTACTGTTCTTGCTGTTCACTTTTATTCTTTGCATCTCTCATGTCCGAGGCGGAACCGCTTCTCCTCTCCTATACTGTTCTGCACCAACACATAATTGCTATTTCCCGCCTTTCATATGCCTCACGTGGGCTTTACGACACGCGTGCCCGCGCCTTTCACGCCGAGGCGCAGCGCCGTCTTCGCGAGCTCTTACTACTCATCCGCCGACAAAGCCAAGTGAGCGAATCCCCCTCCGCGCGTGTGGCGGAGGCGCAATTGCTGATGCACCGCGCCGCCCTTCACCGCGATGCGGGAGAAGTGTTGGAGGAGGCACAGTCCTACTTTGACGCCTCGAGCTTGTGGTTTCGTATTGAACGGGAGCGTCGCTTGTTAAACTTTCCGACAAGCGATGATGCGCTGTCGAGTGGGGTGTTGTGTGGGGCCATGGGGTGTGCGGTGCTGCTCCGTGATGCGCCGGACCTGCGCGATTCGCCCATGCCACAGCACGCCGCCGCACTCGTCTCCAATCGAGACCACCGATCCCATCCACAGGAAACACAGCAGTCGGCGCATGTCAATGGGGATGAAATGGTATCGCCCCGAATGCCGCGTCCACATCTGACGCGTGCGTGGGCCGAGTTGATGCGCATTGGGGCCGTTTTGGAGGAATTTCAGTGTCTTGAACTCGCCGCGAACTACTTTGAGCTGGCTGCTGGAATTCTTCTCGAGGCGGAGCCAATTGGGCCCGAAAAGAGAGCGGGAAAAAATGAAATGGGTACGAATTCCTTTGCAGAAGAGTTAAAGGCGGCGGGAAACGCGGCGCGGGATTTTTGGGAACGTGTTGGCGGCGCCATTCGTCAACTCGGGGAACCGAAAGGGGAAACCCCCTCCGCCTCCTCCTCCACCGGGCACGCGGGGCACGGAGGAGAGGACGGCGCAAGTACCTCCTCCCTCGACACGCCGCCTCCCTTTCGTCCACCCATGCATTTGTATGAGTTTAGTGTGGCCGTTCATCGTGCCTCCATGGTGTGTGCGACTGCCCGCGACTATCCCCGCGCGTTGCTTTACACGGACACACTTCTCCACGTCCTCTCCGCGGAGACACATCGACGCCGCACAAACCATTGGACAGACCCTTTTGTACGAAAGCAAACCAATGACGCGGAAAAGGCAAGGACGGAGAAGGGTGCGTCATGGGTGCAAGGTGCGTATGTAGCGTCGGGGTTACTTCCCACATTGGCGTGTTTGCCACCGCGGCGTAGTAAGATGGCATCCTTGGCCTTTCTCATCACGCACATGGGACGTTGGGTGCAACTCATTGTTCTCCGCGTTTTCATTCTCGTCGAACTCCATCTGCGGTCCACGCATGCAGAGGAGGAGACGGCGATTGGAATGCTGTTAGCATTGGCCGACGCATTGCGTGCGTTTGGAAATGGTGCCCCTTCGCTTCGTGTGGGAGAGGAGGCATTTCTTGTCGTCCCCAAACCTCCAAACCACTTCACCGATAACGAAATCAAACAGACGGTGCAACATGACACACCAACACCAAACGCGGCAGTGAGTGGAGACGGGGATGGAGGAAAGTTGGATACGAACGCGGCAAGAGATATGGCGCGACGATTGCTCCAGTCAGACACACAACAACAACAACAACAACAACAACAACCCACGCATGGAATCTCTCAAACGTCAAACAATGCCACCCAAACGCGTTTGATGGAGGAGACGCAGCCATCCTTATCGCATTCCATGATGGAGGAAATCACATTGCGCCGATTAGCTTTGGCCCTTCGCCTCGTGTGTGATCGCGCGAAGGCATACTACACATGTCATACCGAAACCAAGACGGAAACAACCGAGACATCCCAGACCCACATCCATACAGAAGACCCTCATAACCATATCAATGCAACGGACACACAAGAGGTGACACAGGATGTGAAACGGCACGAGGGAACGGAGGAGACTAAAAAAGATAAGGTGGAAAGTGTGGGTGGGGCACGTGCGGCTCGTGTTTGTTTGCGGTGTGCGGTAAAGGGCGTGGAGGAACACCTCACCACGTTGGGAATGCGTTCCCGAACAATCACAGTTGTTTCACAACGCATGATGCATGAGGTGTTTTTCCCAGCCTGTGCCGTTGTGCCACCAATCATTATTCCCAAATAGCGTGAGGAAATCGCTTTAAAAGGTGTGTTACACATTAAGGTGGGAGAGAATGTGTGCTGAATGCCCAGAGATATTGCAGAAAAGTGTTTTTTGTTTTATCTCTGTGTGTGCTCACTTTTACGTGTTTTGTTGTCATCCAAGTTGTTTGTTTGTTGAATTTTTTTTTTTTTCGAGGGTTGGATGTTTTGACATTTTTCTTTAATTCTTTCTGTTGTTGTCGTTATTTCTGCTTGTACTTTAGCGCCTAAACATTACTGTTTCTTCTATGTTTTTGTGACGTGTTGTTATTATCTTTCTTTTGATTGTACCTTTTCGTATTCCTCTCCTTTTCTTTTCTTTTTGTTTTTCTGCCTTCTCAGGAAATAAAAAATACATAAGTATACACAAAAACTTTGAGAGAGGTACACTGGGAATTCTTTTGCGGGCAAAATAATCGCAAAAAAGAAAAAGAAAACGGAGTGTTTACTCTGTGTCTTTGTCTTTTCTTTTCTTCCTCTATCAACCATTACAAGAACGCACGTTGTTCGGTTTTGCGGTACAGCGTCATTTCCCAGTACACATAGGGATACAACGAAAGCACACGTTGAAGAAAAGAACGTCAAAAAAAAAAGAAAAAAGGCCTCCTCTTTTTCTATTCTTTTCAGTAGGTTTTTTTGTTTGTTTGTTTTTGTAGGATCGAACGGAAATATCCTTTTTCGCTTTTTTTTTATTTTTGTTGTAAATCTTCCCCTTTTCTTTTTTTTTTTTGTTTCCTTTTTTTTTTTTGTTTCTTTTCTGTTTCTCTTTTTGGTTTTCATTGAGAGCGTTATTGTTGTATTCAAATTAGTGCACTGTGCGAGTTGCTTTTTTTGTTTTTGTTTTTGTATTTGTTTTTGTTTTTTCCGTGTGTGTGTGTGTTTCCGCGTTATTTCTGTTAGTGTGTGTCCACAACCAAGCATCACGTTATGGACGCCCATGAACGGAACTGTTTCGCCTTTCCTCCTCGCGAAACACGCGAAGCCCCTTTCGCCGTCCCCTCCGCCCCCAACGCAACGCACACACTCTTTGCACTCCCGCAATTCCTCTCCGACGCGCGCCGCCGCTCCGCCTCCCCGCTACTCGATGCCTCGTTGCCCCAAACCGCGACCGTCGCGGAATCGCACACACAAACAAAAGGACGAAACCCTATTGTTTTCCCTAGCGCCATGATGGCGACCGCCCCGAGCGGGGCAATGGACGGCTGCGACGCCGCCCACCCCGAGGGAAAAAGCCACAACAACCTCAGCAGCAGCGGAAACAACAATGGGCGGCCGCGCAGCACGGGCGGACAGCAAATGAGTTATCTGTATCACTACAACAGTGCGAATCGGGCGGGGAGTCACACCCCGCGGCGCTGCTCACTCCTCGACTCGCCGGAAAAACCGCCGTACTCCCTCTCCTCCCTCGGGGCGTTGGTTTTGGGAAATAACAGTCGATACTCCCTTCTCGCCTCCCCATCAAGCTCTCACCGGCAACGCCAAACACAAACACAACCACAAACACCACAAGCACAACCACAACAGCAGCAGCAGCAGGCGTTTCGTTCCTTAACGGGTGCACCTGCGCATGCCCCGCACAGTCCGACAGGCTTTGTACCGCTTCCAATGCCTGTCTTCCTCGAACTGTCCCTTTCCACACCGCCGCCGTCGATAAAGTATGCGACCCCGGTTGCCCAACGCGTACCCGATGGCTCCACTTTGGGGACAGACTCGTTTGATGCCCTCTTTCACGTTGTAGATGCGCCGCCCGAGGAGGGGGATGGGCGGCGCGTTCGTCGACATCTCATGTCGGGAGCGATGCCATTCAGTGCACACGTCACACACACGGTGGTGGCGAATAGTCCGATGGGATTCACTATTCAATCCGACACGTCTCCCCCACAGACCCCGACGCTCACATTTAGCGTCCCAACCGGAAGGGTGGGGGAGGGGAGGGACCTGTCGGCTCCTCCGTGTGAGGGAGAATGAGGGGATCAAGAACGGGAAAAAGGTGGAATGAACAACAACAAAAAAAAAGGAATATATATATATATATATATATACATATATATATATTTTTTTATATATATTTATATATTTAAAAGGGGAAAGAGAAATGAATAGCGCGAGAGCATGAAAAGAGGAAAAAGGTGGTTGGAGAAGACGTGCATGTGAGCATACGGAGAAAGCATTATACAATACATTTGCGTATGTATATATATATATATATATATATTTATATTCAGATGGATTTATACATCTGTACATATCTCACGTTTCTTTTTTAAGGGAATAATGTGCCCTTTTTTTTTGGTCGAGGGATAACAACAACAAAAAAGAAGAATGAAAGTAAAAAGTAAATGAATTTTAGAGAATTCATTTCAGCAAAAGAAAAAAAAAGATGTGTAAGCAAAAAGAGGATGTCAAAATGTTGTTGCTATCTCAATTGCGGCATCTTTACATATTCCTCACAAATGAGAAGAATGTTTTAGCGATCTCTTTTGGAAAGAATTTTATGATGAGAAGAAGGAATAAAGGAAAAAAAGAACACCATGGCCAACCGCATATATATATATATATATGGCGACAACATGAAAGGTATGTGGTGCCTGTGGAATTTTGAGTTAAGTGCATATGTTTTTTTTTCTTGCTTTTAATACATATATACAAATGAAAGTATTATAAATGCAAGAAAAGAAAAATAAGTTTGAATAGAAGAGGTATGATATTTTGTTGTTATAATGAAGAGATCATGGAACGAGTCCAATGAGAAAACTCTCCGCGAAATAAGACGCGAATGTGTCTGTTTTTCACTACCGCTAACAAACAAAAAAAGTTGAAAGTAGTAATGTATTGAATGGAACTTTGAATGCTGATATATATATATATATATATTTATTTATTTATATATATGTATATATACTCGTGTATTTATTTATTTTGAAGAAGCATTTGTACCCCTTTATTTTTACCCATCTTTCATTAGTTGACCATCTTTTTTTTATATATATTCTGGCAACGTCCCTATTTTGGTTTTTTTTTCCTTTTTGACTCAACTTGACTGTGTGTATATACATTTATATATACGTATTTATAGACCAGCGAGTGATTCATTTCCTTTCCCCTTTTTTCCCCCTTTTCCCTCTTTTTTTTTCATATATATATATTCAACTTTCATTTGTCTTATCATTTTTTTTTTGCACCCCATTTCTCATTAACTCGGGTTTCTCAATCTTGGGCAATAAATGATATTTGTCCAGTATGTATGAGAAGAAGATATATTTTTTTTTCTTTCTTTTTCTCTCTCTTTGTTTTTTCTCTAGACCTAAATGACTCAAGCTCCTTTCTTAGAATACAGCCCAAAGGAAAGGTGCTCTCTACGCGTGTGACTTCCGAGCTGGAATAGAGGACATGGTTCTGTGTAAGTAGGTGATAAGTCATGGGCCCCAGGAACTG